>CATIWR010654453.1:0-123828 GCA_949677035.1 Omphalea diandra | reverse complement strand
TATATATATATATATATATATATATATATATGTATATATATATATGTATATATATATATATAGGAAAAATGATAAGTAGGACGAATAATAGTAGTAACAATAATAAGGAATATGAATATACTTTCTTAAAAATGATATTTGCATCCTTTTCTTTATGGAAATTACTGTGAATTTTATGCAAATAGTTTAATAAGCAAATGATGCTAGATCCCAAGTTTGGAGAAGAAGAATCATTTTTAACCTTTGAAACTTAAAATTTTAGATTCTAAGAAATTTATTTCTAGAGATTAGAAATATTATACTGTAATTATACTAAAAAAACATAACATTTAATAAACGAACGTAATTCTTTACTCAATAGACATAACTGATCTTAAATACAACTTTACATTTAAAAGATACAATCATATATATATATATATACACACACACACAAATATCTTTATATTTTAACAACTTTATATGATTTTACATACTTTTCTACTAACAAAAATGTTATTTATATATTTTTATAAAAAATATTATATTTTGGTTAATCATTTAATAATTGACTTTTCAAATAATCAAACCAATTTTTACAATTTTGATTTGATTTTCAATTCAAAAATTTTCAAACTGAAATCTATTAGTCAATTTAAAATGGTGCTCTCACGTTTTTATTAACCAAGTTTAATGGTTTCTTGTCTTTCCACTAGAGCATGTGAGAAAAAAAATACAAAAAAAGATACAATTAAACAATTAAGCAAACTCGTTCTCTACTATTATCTGAATTGTGTTACAATATATCAATAATGATAAAATCATCATTAGCATAATTTTTTTCTTGGGGAGTTTTCAAATTATTTCTTCTAAAATCTTTCATACGCATTTGTTTTTGGATGCATAATCTTTCCGATGTAGATTCTCACACTCATAAAGAAGAAGATTGTTAGTGAATCATTCTCCATCAACTATTTACAACTTGTTTTTTTGAATTTACTAGGATGTTTAATTTCAATTTACATATAATTAATTATTATATAACACGACTGACATATGATCTAAAATATCCACGAAGCATATAGTTTTCCAAAACTTATATGCAATAAAAGTATCTAAAAAGGTTTCTTATGATTTATTAAATTAAATCAATCAATTACAGTTTGTTGTAATTCTCAAGGAAAAAAAAAAAAAGTTGTTGTAGAATGGAAAATCCTTCAAACAATATCGGTCACCTAAGTTACTTATCATTTTAGGTAAGTCATTATTAAAGAAAAGAAATTTTGCATTTAAATATAATATTTTAACCGCTAAAATAAATACATTTTAGAATATTAAATTATAAAAAGATGATGTGGATCAATTTGATTGTTAAGAAAGAGATTTGATAAATAATCATTGCTATCATTTCTCAAATCCTTTAATATATATTTTCAAGTTTTATTCGAGTTGAACATCTTAGCATTTTACAAATCATACTATTGTGCATTAAATTCAAAATAAACTAAAAATGTAATTATTTTCTCTATTTTTTCTGATACATGCATTTGGATATATCAATACATTATATTTATTATAACCAATTTATATCTAAAGTTTAAAAATGATTAATGGAATTTTGAGGTTTAGCGTTTTTCATTAATTTATAAAAAAAATTTAATTTTATGGTGAAAAGAACCCCAAAACAATAGTGGTTCATTTTAGTCTCTAATAAAAAAATGATATGCTATTTTTTTTTTTCTTTAGAGCTGATATGATAATATTGTATTGAATAATAGTATAGTTTACAAAAATAAATATTGGCTAAAACTTATTAGTCAATAATTTACATGCGTACTCTAATTTCGGCGGAGATAGTTATGTGTTGCTTTTGAAACTGCTTGAATCTCCCTCCACTATTTCAACTCCTATAAAAGAAAAATTTATTAAAATATCAATTACGCGCATATATATATATCGGGCATCAAACAGGAAGAAGAACACAATTAAGGGGTGATGAACTCCTACATATGTTAATTGGTTGCAAATTAAGTTTTTGACTTTCTGTTTACAATAATAGAATTCTCAAAATTTTATGCCAAAATTGGACAACGGTTTCTGTAAATAATTTGAGAAATTTCTTCAAATTTGAAACACTACTAGTAATAATAACAATAACACCTCGTCCATTTCATCATCAAACAATAATAATATTAAATCAAACATAAACTACATGGGTTCATGCGAAAGTTAAATTGCAGTTATTGGCACCAAATCATGGATTTTTCTATTAAGGAAGTTTGACCTTTTAGGGTATGTAACCATGTTCACATAGTAGTTCAAATACATATTAGGAAAATATTTGCATGCTAAATGAAACAAAATCTGTGCAATGTTAGTCATCACTTCAATCCTTCTCTAGAATAACGCATTGTAATAACTACACTATGTGATTTCTTTCCATTTTTGTAAAGATACTCGATTTATTTAACCCTAAATATAAACACATCCCTCTTTGCCTGTCTTTTCATCAATCATCAAGAACAAAAAACACACAAAACTCAAAACATGGAGCAGCCGCCGATCGGTGCAGATCATCAATCCTGTCCATCTGATGCATCTAGCATATCAGCTGCTGCATCTGATGGTGATGTGAAGAGCAAACCCTCCATGGCTATGAAGATGAAGGAACCAGCAGGAGCAGCAAAGGGCGGCCATGAATCTGGGAATTCTCGTATTTTGCTTGATTTAAAGCTTTCTAGCGATGATTCGATTCGTGGGTCGAAACTAGAACTCAATCTTTTTGGGCCTATCAATGGTGGGCCATCTCATGTAAACCATCACCAACATGAATCTGCAGATGAGAATAATGATAATAAGCCATCAGATGGTGATGATAATCACCAGTCTTCTAGGGTTTTCTCATGCAACTTTTGCAAGAGAGAGTTCTCTACTTCTCAAGCTCTTGGAGGTCACCAAAATGCACATAAACAAGAGCGTGCACTCGCCAAAAGACGTCAAGGGATGGAATTTGGTGGTGCTTTTGGTCCCTATCCGTACTACCCTTATTCATCCATCTCATCAACTCCTTATCATCAAACTTTGTATGGATCATCTCTTAGGTCCCTTGGTGTTAGGATGGATTCTTTGATTCATAAGCCTTCAGCTTATTCATGGATGTCCTCCGCCAGCTATCGGTATAGGCAAGCTATGGCGAATTCACAACCTTCCTCCGTTGATAGGATAAGGGTTGAAAGTTTGAACACTATCAATAATGGGGGTGGTGGATTTGGCGTTCTTGGGTCGTCGTCTTCTTCAAGATTTGATGAAAATAAAAATAAAAACAATTTTGGTATTTCATCAAATATTGCAGCAGTTAGACCGCCTAGTGGTGAGCATCTCCGGCGAGCTGACCATGCATCAAGTAGTCAAGTTGATGCATCAGGAATTGATTTATCACTTAAACTTTAAGGATGGATCAATTTTTCTACTTCAGTTCCAAACTTCTTTCGAAATTATGATTCATGTTTAATTCTCCACATTAAATAGTTATCTTTGATCGTGTATATGCACACAAGCTAGTTAATTTCTTTTTCCTGCATCTTTTTCTTTCTTATTTGTTTTTGTAATATCAGTTTCAATGTAGCTTAGGACAATGGTTATTTGTTATGGATCTATTGCATGGTTCATTGTTGAAATTTTTATGCCTCCCCCCCCCCCCCCACACAAAAAAAAAAAAAGGCATGAGCATCCACCGAATATTAGATATTGATTACAGGAAATTAAAGTTCATAATTGATATATATTTGAAAATTTGGCCGCATATTCGTTCGTGAATATATTCTACAGGAAAGTTACGATTCAGTGTCATCGTGTAAATTTTTAAATTATATATGTAATTTATTAACTATTTATAAAGATTTTATTATAAATAAAAATTATTTAAAATGATAAATAATTACATATATTAATGAACTAATCATCAAAATATTTAAAAAAGAATATTATAATATAATACTGTACAGGATTGATAGCGTTCACTCTCATCCATAATGAACTCGACCATCAGTATAAATTATATTATTGGTAAATCTTTGAAAATAGATGCCATTAACTCTCTTTTTAAACTCAAAATAATGATAATAATTTTCTGAAATGTCAATTCCCGACTGATTTACACAAAATATTTCTTGAATTATCTAAAGGAAAAATTGATTTTTCTTTTTGAGTATTGGGAGAATGATTAATTATTGTAGTGAGATTTGAAATCTTATAAAGATGACAATGATATATTTTTTCTAGGAGAATAATAAAAATAAATATATGTAGATGTATGTAATTTCTTTTTAAAAAAATGAGAATTACGCCTTTTGACAAATTTTAATTTATTTTTGTATGATGAGAATTTAATATTCTTTGGAAGTTTCCAACTCGTGCTCTTCTGTCCTTTTCATTTAAGTGGACGATATCATAGACTTAATAAGACCAACATACAATCAAATATAGTAATTGAATTGGATTCTTCCATAATATCTTCAACCTCAAAAAATATGCATATATAATAATTACATTATTGGTCAAATGACTGAGACTTGATCAATTAATTGGACAAAGATACAAAATTTCCTATTCAATTATGATTATTTTGGGAGTGGAAGGATAGGGTTAACCCACCTACCCCCTTAACAACATACAGAAAGTTCATTAATTAATACAACATTAAAGGAAATATATATGATGAGGAGGAGGCATAGGGAATTAAATATGTCTATGACCATTTGTGGTCCAAAAACTATGATTTCCTTCTTACTATTCTTGATATCTTTTTTGAATATTTGATGTGTTTTTAAGTCAAGGTGTCTAAAGATGTGATTATTTATTAAAATGTGATGATGAGAACTATTCCAGGTTTGGAATAAATAAATAAATCCTAAAATCAGGATAATGATTAACGAAGGACTTAAAGTTATTTTCAAAAATTATAATTGATTATTATGTCATTAATATGTTTGCATGATGATCAAAATAAAAAAAGAAATAGTCATATTTAAATTTTAATCTCGTTACATTAATTAACTTTTTCTTTTATATTTCTCGTACATATGAATTTTTGTGGTTTTTATTTCTCCTATAAATAAATAAGAGAAAAGTACAAAATTATACCATGTGATTTTCCTTTTTAGTAAACATAATCTTGTGATTTGTTTATTAGCAAAACTTTACTATGTGATATAATATTGTTTGCAAAGTGATATCAGATCTGTAACTTCGTTACATTCATCTAACTTGATAACAAATTTTGTACATTATTTTAACTAATTATGTATGAATACATAATTTCTTCATTCTAAATATAAAATTTGTTCTTTTTTTACTTTCTATATATATTTAAAAAAATTTGTTTCTATCACTATAAAATTTGTTCAAATATAGACAGTAAACAAAAAAATGAATAAATTATGTATTTAGAGTGAAAAAATTATGTATCTAAAATTTAAACACATAATTAGTTAAAATAATATATAAAATCTGGTATCAGGTCATATGGATGCAACAAAATTATGAATTTGGTACGACTTAGCAAACAACATTATATCATAGGGTAGAGTTTTGCTAATAAACAAATCACATGACCATATTTGTCAAAAAGGAAAATTATAAAATAGAATTTTGTATTTTCTCCAATAAATGAATAAATAAATGGGTGTGTATGATAATAATATTTCCAAAATGCTTAGTGATTAATATAATATATACATAGTATGGAAGAAATAAAAATAAAAATTGTAAAGAAGAGAAAATTGCTTGGATAAAATACTTTTCAAATTTTGAAATTACTTAATTCTAATTTTTTCATTAAACTTCTTAATTCAGAGCTTTAAAACGCACTCTAGTATGACAACATAAATTTAGCAATGAGGTGACATTTCTCCGATAGTATTCCATTCCTTCAAACTAAAATGACATTTCTATGAAAACATGGATATATTATTTGAGAATTATTTTGCTCCTTATTTAATCCATTTGTATAATTATGCAATATTGATCATTAGAGCATATTATATTATTTTAATCAGAATCATTTATTGAGATACTCATTCACCTAATGAGTTGATAGTAATATTTAAAAAGTTACAATACAACTTATTAAACCTATTAAAAGTCAATCAATCACATCAAATATTTAAATTAAAAAAACCATTAAATATTAATAAAGACATTATACTAATTGTGATCAAATTTAGGGAATTATTGCAGGACTCATATTCGCAATTTAATAGGTTCTGATGTAATTATAAATTAATAAGTCATTAACCTTTAATAATATATATAAATTCAAAACATATTTGAGGAAAAAAAAAAAAAAAAGAAAACCTCATGAATATAGATGAATTTCGCATAGCTTGAAATATGTCGTTTCCCTCCATACATATAAAACAAAAAACTATATTAATATTTTTTTGTATTTGTATAACTTTATTTTTCCCATCTACAAGTAATTTTTTCCCCATCTACAAGTAAATGTCATGTTCATGCCAAATAAAAAGATGGTAAGATGCATACTGAAGCCCAAATATTGGGTATTTAGGTTATTACGCCATATCCACGTATATATATTGGGTTTTATTTTTTATATTATTTAAAATTTTATGATAATAAAATAAAATTAATGAGAAATTTGTAAATGATAGACTCAAAAATTTATAGAAATTGTAATATTTTATCATAAAAAATAATAGTATAGTTAAACTTTAATCTTTTCATTAATTTCACTTTTATAATCACAAAATTATTTAATGTAATAAAAAATAAAAATTTAAAAGTTCAATGTGCATGAATCTAAAATAAGTGAAATTTATGGGTTTGAAGATTTGTTTTACTAAAAAAAATAATAATAATAATTAATATAGTTAGGAACTAAGTGAATACTAACATAGTTTCTAAGCTATATTTAGTGTTTTTTTTTTTAAGCTTTATGAGATGACTAACATAAAAATATAAAATTTATGAGTCTCAGAATGTGTTTTGCAAAACAATAAAAACAAAGTAATAATTGATATTGTTGTAGTCCATTTGGTTCGCGGATTCATAATCTTTAGGATTAGTTATAATCATAAATTTAATTAAGTTATAAAATTACTTATATTAAATCGTTGGCATAAATATATTTATTTATAGTATTAATTAATCTTACTTTTTTAATCATATGTTTGGTAGCATAGTTTAAACAATAAGATAAATGGTTAAATAATCAAATTACTTAAACACCCTTTGCCCCATATAGAAAAATTGTGTTTTCTAAATTTCTCCTTTTTCTAAAAATGTTTTCTCTTCTTTTGGTCTAATTTGTATCAATTTTTTACTTGAATTATCATTTTTGCATTTAGATATTAACTAATTTCATAACATTATTTTTATATTAATTATTGTCTCATGATTTATTTTAGAATTCAGGTAAAAAATTTTAAGAAACTAAATTATAATAAAGTTACCTCATTTTTATAGCCAATTATTTATTATTTTTCTCATTGATTCTTTTTTGCATATAAGAGAGGGTTTTTCTTAGTGAATAATAATACAAGTATAGGCAATTAAGAAATAAATTAAAAAATAAATTCTATTTTTCAGAAATAAAGTAAAAAAATTAAGGCTATTTTAGGAATTAAGATTTCGCAATTCATGCGATTAGTAACCCTAGTGGAGATGAATTGCTAAAGACATGGGACCTTGATTTTAGATAAAACTGATTCCATGGGTTAACTAAGTATATGAGATTGTTAAGCCTAACTTGTATCATATATATCAAATATAGTGTTATTTAATAATACTATGACTTACTTAAACAATCTTATGGACCAAACAGACTGTTAAAGCTAAGTGAATAGTAAAATAATTTCTAGCTATATTTAGTGTTTTTAATATTAATATAAAATTTATTCATACAAATATAAAAAATAAGTGGTAGTATTATAAAAAAAATAATAATAGTAATATTATATATTTAAAAAATGAAAACTAAATATGGTCTAATGTACTAATTGTTACCATCAATGTCACTTTAGGATGAGTAAAATTATTTTTTATAAATATAAAAATAAAAAATAAATATTTAACTGATTGAAAAAAATATAAAAATAAACTTAATCGATTAAATTATATACTGCATTAAAAAAAAAGGCCAAATGGGCCTTTAGGTGTATAGCACTAATAGTGTAGTTCGGTCCTACATCTATCAAAAGTCAAATGAATATTTAAACTAGATAGTAAATTTTACTTATTACACTTTTTTTTTTTCAAATATGAATATATTTATACTTTCTAAATGGTAAATAAAAATATATTCATAACCTCTATCTTTCAAAGTCTTTTTTTTTTTGTTTATTTTTTAGAGCTATCATCGGCTAAAATATTGATAATAGCTCATAATTTTATTATTTTGTAAATTACTTCATTTTTTATGTCAATAAATATAAAATTTATTTTTATTTTTATAATTTTACTTATTTCTTTTGCAACTCTGATAAAAGTTTTTTACTTTTTCTTCTATAGAATTCTAGTGTTTCTTATATGTAGATCATTATCATTTTTTATGGGATTGATGTATAATATTATTGAAATAATCAGTCTATTTATTATAGTAATTTAATAGCTTATTGACCAAAATCTAAACTTTTTCGAATTTTGAAAAAATTGGTTAATCTTTTTAATTTTGATAAAATTAGCCAAAATTAATAAAAATTTGGCAAATTTAGACAAAATTTAAATTAATCAAAATAGAATGATATATTATATGACGTGACAAATCAACTAACATGAATTTTTATAAAAAAAATAGTAAAATCAGTTACCATTAGTTGTTAATATCAATTAATATTATTTTAATTTAATATTTTAACAGAACGCATCATCTTATTTTAATAAATTTGAATTTTGGCTAGATTTATCAAAATTTTATTAGTTTTGGCTAATTTTACTAAAATTAAAAGGATGTGCTAATTTTGTCAAAATTCAAAAATGTTTAGATTTTTAGAGTCAATAAGCCTAATTTAATTAAAATCATTTGGAATAAAAATATTGAATTGTGGTTTATTATGATTGTCGAGTGAAACATACTTCTCACTGTTATATCAAGTTCGATATTCTATCAATATAATCATCACTTTTCAAATCAGATTCAACATACTTGGTACTGACATAATTTATTATGGATTGTAAATTTTAATTTTTTATATGTATTAATAATTTTGTATTTGATATTTCATGAATTATAATTATTCTGTTTCATCTCAAAAATATATTTATAACCTTATTTTATTTGAGTATGTTAATTAGATACAGTGTAAAGAAGTATTTTCCATATGAAGATACGCAACAATTCTAAATCCAATATGTATTCGATAACCAATTTCCACAGGCTTATATATAATAGAAACTAATTTCCTGTGCACATTAGAAATTTCTTAGGATGCAAGCATCAGCACTCTATGCGTTCTATCATCAATTGATCAATCAATCAATCCATCTTCTCTACAGTCTATCTCAAAACTTCAATCTATTTAGGGTTTCCTCGTGCAGATTTCACATTCTCATAAATCATAAGGTATCTGCTGAAAAGTTTTCTCATATGTTGGCTTCATTACGTAGGGTTTCTAAGGTTGTGGATTAATTTGATACTTGATATCACAATAGAAATTGAGGATTTGGGTTTACGTGTATTATTAGTACTATTGTATAGCTTCAATTTGCTTATGTTTTATGCATTTTGGTGGATCAGGAAGTTGGGCGATATATGGTAAAATTAATTAACTAACATTGAAGCTGGTGATTAGAGACGCAGCATACCACCAAATGGCAGACAAAGAGTTATTAACAGAATGTATGTTGTGAGATGTTATTTATTTTCTATTAAATTTATATTAATTTTTATATATGTAGAGAATCATCTTTAAATGTTGCAAAATTTCCATGATTTTTAACTATTATTTTAACTATTTGGTACTTTTAGCTAATTTTGATTTATATTTCCCCTAATAGAAATAAAACTTGGAAAAAGAAAAATATGATTTGGACTCTAATTTCAACATGGTCTTTTTGTTATTTTGTTTTGTCAAACCTGTTATACACTCTGTTAGTTTCACGGAAAATACTTTTCAGAAAAATATTTTTCATATTTTTTCTTTATTTGATGCATTTAAAAAAAAATTATCACCAAAAAATATTCTTCTAATCAAAGAAAGGACTAGTTATTTTTCATTTTTCAAGACATTTGGTCGAAAATAAAAAGATGTTTTTTTTCCTTAATTATATCGTGCATAAGACTCTAATACGACAAATGGAAGTTATAAAATATTGTCAAATTTTCAGAAGAACATAATGTCAGCAAAAGCAATTCTTGCTTCTATGTGACAGATTGCATCAGTCGTTGGTGAGGCTAGAACAATTGTGAGTGAAGATTTCATGAGTCGTTTCAATTGCATTGGGGATGATGAAAATGAATGGTTTCATATATGCAATTCCCAGTGTTGTTTCAGCTACCAATATGGAAAAATCTGACTTGGAGTTGACTGTAATTTTTCATACGAAAAAGCCTAGGATTGAGGTATATATAACTGCTGCCTTATTAGTTCTAGTTATGTTGAATTTTGTGAACAACAATTAAAGAAGGGAAAGGAAATGTCAAAGGCAAAGTTCAAGCTGAGTATGTCTCTGTGACATCTATTAGAGCCCATGTAAATTGGAAATATCAAAAGGGTTTGAGATATTTATGTCCGAGCTCTTATTTTAGAATATGTACAACATATCTTCGAGCTCATAAATTTGCTAATAAGAGACTGTTTCAGTTTAATAAATAAAATTTACGTTCGAATTTTAAATGCACTATTGCGTTAAAATTTAATTAATAATTTTACTTAATTCGAATTCAGAGATTATTTCTGTATACAATAAACATGGAAATGTGAGATGGTCTAACAAACCAAAATTAAAAGAGTATGTACAACATAATGGTGGAGAGAGCTTTTGCTCCAAGCATGGAACTTAGGAGACATGTTTTAGAGATGCATGAGTTTTTGTACTATATTTCAATTTAAGTGCCATTTATTTGAATGTATATAATTTGTTTTTCAAATTGCTTATTTCTCTCTTTAGGCTAATCCCCTTAAAATGTAAAATTTTCTCTATTTGTTGTGATATTAGTTTATTACTTTATTTTTTTTTCAAATAATGAAGAATTTTTCATTTATTTATATTGAATGGATGAAACTTTGAATTTAATAATACTTAAAATGAAAATATATTAAAATTATTTTTATAAAATCAGATACGAATTAGTATATTAATTAAGGTAAAACGGTAGGGTGATGATAATCAATTTTACTCATCAAATTAAGGTGATCATACTAAGGTGAAAATTTTTTTTTTTTACTTAACGACGACGTTTTATGACCCAATCAATTCATTTCACCATTTCCATTGCCCGAGGTTCGAACTATGAAGAAGTCCCGCTCAAAACATGATAACGATAAAATAGAGAGAGGAAAGGAAGTTTGCGTTTTTGCCATGGACAAGGTAGCTGTAAGCCTATGGCCACTTATGCCCCCACAATCACCACACAAATTCAAAAAATTTAGGGCTGATAGTCATAGCAATTCTTCTCCTATCGGCCATAATAAGACCTGATCTCTAATTCACACTTGCGGCGTTATAGCTTGCCTTCTCGCCGCAAGGTGCACCCTTTCTTAATACTTTATTTAGATTAATTATTTTTTGATTTATTGAACTTTTTAGTGCAGAGGTGGCGTTTGAAGCTGCGTCTGCTCCTCTTAGAGGTGGAATTTCAATGGTGAGTCTTTGTTTCGATATATATCCAGCAAATAGGATTTTTATGATAGTTTTATTATTATTATTATTATTATTTCTTTTTATGTGCAGTTGGAGATTGTGGTGTCCGCTCCAGGTGTGTTTCAGGTAGTTTTGATATGCCCAAAGCCCAATCTTGTTGCCTTTTTTCTTCTCAGCTGTCTTTTGTTTTTCCCAAACAAGATTGTGAATTAATGTGCTTTTTGGTCTCATGTTTAGGTTTTACAACAGCTAGCAGAGGACCATCCTACTGTTGCTTTTGGGGTAATCTTCTTCTTTTTAACTGTTTATTGTGTTGCAGTATTGGGCACGATCTGGAAAAGTTTTAGTTAGATGTTGGAATACTAGGTTGTGTGTGTGTGGATGTGCGCACTCTTTCCATAAAACCTTTAGAATCTGTACGGTGTACTGGAATTTTTATGAAAAAATAAGATTATGAATGCACTGTAGCTTACATAAAACAATCGAGGGTATTTACTTTTTTACATATTTCAAAAAGGAAGGGCTGATATATTTTTCCTTTTGGTGTGTTGTAATTGTCACTTGTAACATTTGTAGTTGCTACAATCTAGCTTGGAACACACATGTGACGTGTCTTCTTTTGAGTTATTGCATTTGTTTGTCAATTATGAGAAATTTGCTTGATAGATTTCATATATTTGACTGAGTTGCTATCTGAGGGATTTTGCAGCGCCGATGGTGTCTTACTGGTTGGCACTGTTTAAAATGCTGTGGATACCATTAATGCGAAAAATACTGGAGCCAAATTTCTCATGAGTCCTGCAATGGTGATGGTATGCTTTTAGTATTTCGAGAATTAGATATTTTCTTCTTAATTAAAAACTGAGCTATTAACCTGGAAGGTTTGCATGTGCTTTGTCTTTTTCCCTTTCTCTCTCTCTCACGCTCATAGACTTCTATCTGCAGTTCTTCTTCTTTACTAAACACATTTGCTTCTCATTAGGGTGTTATGGATGCTATCCAAGACGGCGAAGTTCTATATATTCCTGGTTCAATGACTCCAACAGAAGTAAGAAACTTCTTCACTTAAACTGTCTTTCATTTCTATGGTTCACATAGATATCCATTTATACTCACTTAGTTAACTTATTATGCTGTTCATCGACTCAGTCTATGCAACTCTTTCAATTTTAATAATGATGAATATTTGAGACATAATTAACTTTTTTCGTTCTCATTTACTGTATTCAATAGTTGGACACTTTCAGCCATTTTCCATTCATAGTTGATATAATCTGAATTTGTTCTTACAGTTATTGTCTGCTTATGATGCTGGTGCTAATATTGTGAAGGTGCGCTTACGTAGTTCTCATTTATAATAATTCATAAGGTATTGCATGCCATGTGTGTATGACCTACTGCACGCTAGGTTGCATTTAATGCTAAACGTCCTTCACTACTATTAAAATTTTGTTTAAACAGGCCCTTACATCTACACTTCACTCTACATTTAGTTAGACATTTACTAAAGCAAGCATTTGCATGTCTTTTTTTTTTTTTTTTTTCACTTTGAGAATTCTTTATGTTGTGAATATTGAGATTATTTTCAGGCCAAAAAACACCTTATGATTTTTATTTTCATCTTGGCGGATTAGGTCTATCCAGTTTCTGCATTAGGTGGTACCCGGTATATAACAGCATTAACGAAATCTTTCCCTCATATACCAATGGTTGCTTCTCAAGGAATAATGATAGGTTGCGATCTAAACACCATCTCCTTGCTCTTGAATCAATCTATGTAGTCGTAAAGATGAAAATATAGTTTAACCTTTGCAGATGTTAGTTGGATTTGAATGTTCTTCTGATTGCCAGATGTATAGCTCCCAAACAAAATGAAAATATTAAAGAATTGTGTCACTAAACAAAATGGAAGAATTTATGCTTATGTAATCACTTTCTTTTATCGCGGATTATCTGAGGTTGACTTTCAATGGTTAAGCACATTTAATGGTTTTTGTTCCACTATTTTAAGTACCATTACAAAAAATTTTCCTATTAGGGAAGAACATATTTGAGTATGGCATTTATAATAATTTCTTCATTGAATTGTTCCATTGACAGATAGAACTTTGATTTTGTGGACAAATGAGATTATACATATTTTTTCTCCCCTCTGAACTTTAATATGACTAGTCACAAAATCTATTTGAATTCCTTTTATACATATTTATTTTCTAAATTTCTTGCTCCAGTCTAATACTTTTTTGCTGGGCAGACAGCATAACTTCCCTTGGCTTCTTCAGTTTGAATGATGTTTGTTTCAAATTTGATGTAGATTCTACAGACGACTACATAACCTGTGAAGCATCATTAGTTGTTTTGTCAGATGCCATATTTGATAAAAGAGCAATGTCTCAGAAAAATTTCAATGCTATATGTCAACTTGCATTTCTTGCTGCTTTGCAGGGGAAAAACGCTATGGTAAGGTGAGTTTTAGCATGGGTTTTATATAAAACGTCAGCGTTTCCAATCCATTTCAGCTGGAGCTGCTGAGTAGCTCTCCCTTTAATTCTAATTGATAATATTAACCTAGATTTATCAAAAGCAAAGATGTGCCGCAACCCACAACTGACCTGATCTAAGAGTAGATTAGTCATTTTAATTTATGGTACTAATCAATCCTTTGTGAATATCACTTTATTTGATGTCATCCCTTATCCAAATTTAGTTGTGCTCAAGCTTACAGGTCCACATGATGTCATGTATGTTCCAATTGAAGTAGCATTACATGCCTCAATCTTTCAGGTTCTGCATGGTAGTTGGGTTCATGATTTATTGCGACCCCACGTATCAGGTAGGCAATCCTAACTAGTCATCCTCCCGTGGTGGGCTGAAAAAGTTGAGTGTATTTAGTATGCATATGAGGAAGAACCAAATTGACTTAGCTTTGATAGTCAAGCGTTTTTTTTCCTGGGAACTTCCCTTGATATCAAACATTATATAATTATAAATTGTTGCAGGAATTGCTAAAAATGGGGCTTTAACATAAACCAGTCAGAAAAGAGAATAACCTAATTATTAATCTGCATATCTCTTGCTATATAATTTTGAATTCTTTTTCTGTGTACTAGCTGAATTTGACATGTGCAGACTGGATTATAGTATTCATTTGACATGCGTTAGTTCACTTACGCTACAAAATAAGATTTACTGCAGACTCGGGCAGAATCATGTTTTTTGTCCTTGTTTTGTATTTGTTTTGGCCTAATAAAATTTTTTCAATCTCTTCATATGCTATAATTATAGTTCATCTTTCCACATGATAGTGTGCAATAGAGGGCCAGATTCTAATCCTTTGAGAAAACATTGCGCATGTTTGACAGTATTGCTTAGTGTGATTCGTGCATTTTTTTGCTCTTTTTTGGCAATATTGCTTAGAGTGAATATTACCGTTTTTGCGATTGCTTTGCAGAAAGAAGGGGGTTGAATCCCAACTTAATTGCTTCAGCAATGTCTAGTTGAAAAGCATTTGGAAGTGCGTATGCATGATAAATGTGCATAAAGGATCTACTTCATTTCCTTTAATGTGCTGTCGTTCTTAAGACTTGTTTTTTTTTTTTTTGGACAGGATAGAGTTTTGTCCTGAATTTATGTGCGGTAATCCATTGAGTGGCAACTTCTCATCAGGAGATCCTTCCAGGTTAATTGGTCAAACCATGAAGTATATAATGGGGTATGGTTTTTGCCATGAAATCTTTTTAGTGAATATTTTTAGGCTTTTGCATGTGTGGTAGAAATTGTAATTGACGTTATAGTATAGAAAAAAAAAATCTATAGACCAAAAAGAATAAAAATGCTGACGATGCCTTTGAATCATACAACTTCACATTAAAAAATCCCAAAACGAATATGTTCTCAATTAATATTCATATGATACTGGTTACTATTTGGATAGGGACGTGTCTCTTTTGACGGTTGCTTCCTGTCCCATTACGTACTCTAGATTTAGGAGAGATGGTGGTATCGCTGTCTCTGATTTTGTGCTTGCTTAATTGCAGTTAAATGACAATGGTAATAGAAAACTAAATGCAGCGTAAAAAGGATTTTTTTTTAAAAAATAAAACAATGCCATTGTCAAATTGTACGGTTTTAATAAATTATCTAAACATGGTCTGATAGAATAAAAAGTACTTTTTAATCAAATGCTTTGTGGCTCAAGTCAATTGATAGCAACGCATGTCTTGGATCTTTGTCTACGGTTTGAGATAAGAATTTGCTAAGATTTGTTTGGTTGTGCTTTTTTGGAGTTGATGGCAATAATAATAGGCTAACAGTTCTCTTCTTGAATTTTTTTTGACTTATTTTGTTGGATGATTTAAGGAATATCCAAACTTGAGATGGCTTAATAATTGTGGTTTAGAAAGTGAATTGTTTATGAATTTTAATTTCTCAAAATTACTCTCTCGTGTCATCAAAAGACACTTTTACGTTGCGCTCCACTTAAGTGATTGATTATATAGCGAATGATTACGTGTTTCCCTTCTTTTTCTTTTCACATAGATCTTTGAGAGGATAAAGGTCAAGAGCGGCTCTCTGCCTCGTGCGGGACACGGCCCAACACATGGCTTCACGCCATCACCTTGCGCTTTCTCTTTTGCTCATAAACCCGCTCAAGTAACATAATTGAGCAAAAATTCAACAAATATAATTTACTGATAATATAGTTTAATAATTTATTTTGTTCATATATGTATTAACAAAAATTTTCAATTGCACACGCATCGCAAGAATGATACTACATATTTATAATAAAGTATAATTAATATCTTTTACAATTGTCTTGGTAAATCATTTCATTTTATTTTTTACAATTAATTTTATTATTAATTAATTTTTTAAATGAAAGAAAGATGTTTATATTCCACAACAAACCTTTAAAAATTATTTATTTAAAAATATAAAAATTTATTTTTCATTATTTTTGTTAAAATTTTAACTTCGAATAGTCCAATATAGATTAATAAAAAAATAATTTAAGTTGATTTGTATTTTTTAATACAAATTTAAAAAGCTAATTGACTTTTTTAATTTTTTATTTGAAAATTAATCTAAAATATTTGTAATAATGTAATGACCATTTTACATAAAAATAATTATATGATCCTCTTGTTATGTCACAACCCTTGCTAACATTAATCAATAAAAATATAACTCAACAAAAGATAAACAAGTGATTAACAAAAAATAACTTCAAGTTTCAACAACATGTTTATAACTGATTTATATGACTAAAATACAATCAACAACATATAAACTAGTAATCAATAAAAAATAAATACAATTAACAAAAAATAAACTAGTAATCAACAAAAAATAAATTTTATGTTATAACTGATACACATAACGATTAAAATATAATCAATAAAAGATAAATCAATAATTAATAAAAAATAAATACATTCAACAAAAGATAACTCAGTAATCAACAAAAAATAAACAAATTTACTCTCAAATTATTAAAAGATAAACCATAAACTACCCAAGCGAATAGCTTACTCCTTACACCCAAAACCTAAGCACCCAAAGTTATGAATTTATATAATATATACAAAAAGGTTCCTTTGCTTGATGTTGTAACAAACAGGGAAATATTCTTTCTAATCCTCTCCTTCACTTTCTTGTCCTCTTCAGCAAACTCTTCTGTCTTACAAACCAATAAAGTGATGGATCAATTTTATATAAATTAATAAAAGAAGTAAGAAGACCTTGGAGCTGGAGGAATGCTAGTCAGATTAAAATTCCTAAGAAGTTTGCAATCCTTTGTGAGACTTGTTTCTCCTTCAAAATTGTACCTAAATGAAGACTTACTTGCGTTCAAAATTATACAACATTTATTATTATTCATAGGTCAATATACAATCTTCACGCAAACATCAACACCACATTCATCACTAATGTCATTGCTTAGGATATATATATATATATTTTTAAAAGGTAACCATTCACCTTTGGTTTAATCATCATTCTTTCTACTCAAGATGCCTCCTTATACAACAGCACCATAAGCAACAGCCAAATCAGGATTCACACCTTTGTTTCCCTTCCATCTCCACCCTTTCTTATATACTCGTCATCAACAAGTCTTTCCTCTATCTTGTATTCTTTTTTTAACTCAAGATTTTCAATCATTCTCTCTCTCTCTCTTTCTCCCTATGACTGCAAAAGTCCAAAAGCGTCTTCTTACCTTCAACAACTCATCAAACAAATAACGTTGCTAAAACAAATATAGGAAGTTACACTTGTATCTCTTAAAACAAATATAGGAAGTTACACACGTGTCTCTTAAAACCAAGTAAGAGATAATTGACATATAAAGGAGCTCCTTTGAAATATATAGTATCAAGAATTTTGAATTACCTTAATAGTTACAAACATATCATCTATTAAAACAACATAGAGAAATAACACAATAGATTATTTTGAAGATTTGGAGAATTGCGGATTCAATGGTTATAAACAGATCACCAATATAAGCAATACAGAGAAGCATCAACAAGTTGAAATTGAGATTTGGGGAATTAGAGATTTCAGTGATTACAAATAAATGAACAACTGAATCAACACAGAGAAAAAAAACTAAAAGAGGGCAGGGAACAGAGGGAGTGCGAGACAAGTTAACCCAGATGTTCTTTTTATGGTAACGTCAGTATCTGGTAATTGAGAATTGGAGACCGTAATGGTAAAGGCGAAAAAGTAGGAGACAATAGGGATGACAACCGACATAAGGAACGAAAGCTTGTTGCTATACTATAGTGTAAGAATGGAAAACAAAAAAGGTGGTAGTGTAAAAAAAAAATTAATATATTGTATTGTCTTTTAAAAACATGATGGGTACAAAAAGTCTTTTTCAAAAAAAAAAGAGGTGAAGAATGTACTTTTCTCCTATGATGGTTGCTCATCAATTAGCTAAATGGGCTTTTAATCTTGAGGACTTTGTTGTTATTATGGAGGATGTTCCTCCCCAAATCAACTCTCTTCTTTTGTTGGATGCTAGTGTTTATGTTGTTGTCTAATATAGTAGGTTTTATTTCAAAAAAAAGAAAGAAAGTGAAACTGGTATACCTATCGATTTAAGATAATTTTTAATTTTTGAATTCTATGGATTTAATAATATTATTAAATAATAGTATCTAATCAAATTTAATAATATTGTTTAATAATATTATATAATCTAATAATGAATAATAATTTTTTAAAATTTAATGGTATCTAATCCTATCTAATTAAACAGTGAATAATAACTTTAATCTTATCTAAAAGTAAATTATTAATTATGATATTATAGTGTAATAACATAAATAACAGTGTAGCTTTCATTCAATTTTTATTCTTTATAAATTAATTTATGTTCAAAATTTCTCGAACTAACACATTAATTATGTTCTTTATAAGCTTGTAGTTTTCACATTAATTTCTGTTCAAAATTTCTCAAACTAACACTATAGTTTTCACTCAATTTTTGTTCTTTATAGCTAACACATTAATTATGTTATCGAACTAACACATATTATATAAATCATAAAAAATATAAGCTTGTAGAATATGAACGGATAATAAATTAGTTAAAATACAAAATTTTAGTCATTTAGTAGCTTTTATATAGATGTGGACAATTGAATGATATAATAAATGTTACTATAGATGGTTTGCAAAGAGCTATAAATATGAATAAAGAGAGTCTATTAATTTAATATGATAAAATTAAGAAAACTATAATTTATAATTGAGAGATGCATGATTTAAAAGGTTTTTTACCAAATTAAATTGAAATACATGGTTATAAAATTTTGTTTCAATAAAACAGTATAATAAATAGCATTATGAACCTTTTTTTATTATGATAGTGTTACATATATAGTGAGATAATAATAATAATAATAATAATAATAATAATAATAATAATAATAATAATAATAATAATAATTTAAGAGACTGTCAAAACAACTAAATGTTGAGATAAAAATATCGAACTTTTTATTATTTTGGCTATTATATATATTGTAGATATATAAAAAGCGTTAGTTAATTTAGTATGATTAAAATTATTAAAATATAATTTACAGTTGAGAGATATATAATTAAGAATATTCATGTATAAAATAAATTGGTAATGAATTTTTTAAAAATTATAGTATTTCAACCTTATAAACTTGCAAATATTTTTTTTTTATTTTTAAAGATTAATATGATTACATTTGAAATTTATGAAAGATGCACAATTTATAAATATATGTTAATTATAATATGGCCTTACTATTCTTTAAATGCCTTTTTTTTATATTAAGAGAATAAATTTTTTTATTACTAAGATTTAAACTATAAAGCTTGTTCATATATAATATTAACTTTTTTCAAACAATATCTACGATAAACGTATTCATGAGTTTTTAAAGTATTTATAGTAACATTTTTTAGACTCCAATTTTTATTGTTTTATATAAATTTAATTTCAATGAATGGTTTTGAATTCTTAATATTAAATGATAAACTCATTGATTTCCAACTTTAAAAAGTTAATTACAATTCATAAAACCTTTAACTTGCCAACAAAATAAATTTATTATTATTCCGACTATACCCATTATCATGTGAAACTCTCATCGATGGTTGCACACATAAGAAGGGCAATTTTGGTAAAACACAATCCAAACCAAATTGGATGATTCGGGTTGGTGGCCTTATTATTTCTAGGGTTTAGGATATATATATATAATTTTATAGAATATAAATTATATATGTTTTTAAATGAAGTTATAAAAATAAGAAATAATATAATATTACTTAATATAGTTTTTTTATGATTATAAAATTTATTTATCAATCAAATTTGTATTTATATAATAGCATGAGTAAAAATAAATGATTCTATAAAACAAAAATCATATAGGATTTGCAAAAAATTTTAATCAAGAAATTTGATTCAAATGTGTTTGATGTGATTTTTTTCTTGCTTGTGTTTTTTTATATATCCAAATTATATCAAATCGTACCGAGCAAGATTGGATAGAATAAGAATTAAGTTTACCAAATTGAATTAAAATTTGAAATTATTCAAATCCAACTGAATAAAAAAGTAATATTCAAATCTAATTAAACTAAAATTTAAAATATATAATGTTATTCTAAATATTTTCAATTAATTAATATAGAATTAGACCCATAACTTCTAATTTTTCTGAATCCGAGCAACCTTCATTATAGCTTAATTTACCATTCTAGGCAAACTATCAGAAATTTTCTTTTTGTTGTCCTTATATATATATATATATATATGAAGATGAAACTCAAATGGTCAACATTTAAATATGCTCTAATAAGAAACATCACGTACCATAAAGAAAAGAGGTGTATGATAAAAAAAAAAAAACGCACGCATGCACTTTTTACAAAAAAAAAAAATCTTGAAGAAAAAAATCAATTAAATTGATAAATTTTAAAATTGATTGTTTATTTAATTCGATACATATGATAAAATCGATTAGATTTAAAATTGAAATATCAATAAATCATATAAAAATGAAATCTTTTAAAAATTATGGTGTATTTTCATTTTCTTATATCTTAACAATGCAAACTCAACAAAAGAATAGTAAACAATCCTCTTCTCTATTGAAGTTCTAAAAACGTGTTTGTTTTTCATTTTTATAAATTTATAAATTTTTAAATTTATAAAAGTATAAAATATATATTCAATTAATATAATAACTATTTTTTAAAATAAGAGTTAATATCTGCTTTCAAAAAATACGACAAATTTAGAATTAACTTTTACATTAATTCTAAAATAGTATTTATTTTAATATTATTTTATTTAATAAATAATAATTTATTTATTATTTAAATTTATTTATATTAAATATATTATTTAATTATTTGAATGAAGTTACTATTATATCATGATTAATATATATATATATATATATTATAAAAAATTTATTTTATAAACCCCGCTTAACAAAATCACGTTGATTTTCCATTTCTCTGGCACCCATGTTCATGCTCTTCTCTTTCGCTTTTCTCTAGCACCCTTGTTCAAAGGTTGAAGGAATTCAAAGTTTGGCTCTGTTTTTTTTTTATTTTAATTTTAAGTGGGACTGATTTCTTTTCATTTTGATTTGTTTGTTTGCTTTTTTTTTTTTTTCCTTCACATTTGATTTCAATTTTAAGCAATATTGCTTCTTTTTCTGTTGATTTGAGATTTGGGTACGATATTCTCTGCTGTGTTTTGTATTGCTTCACTCACATTTGTTGCCTGTCTGTCGGGGAACGGCGTCACGGCTGAAATCGGTCCACCATGGCGTTTCTGGTGTGAATCCAAATTCACCCCCTCTGTAACGTTGGAAATTGTGTCGTCGACTTCATTTTCCGTTACGTATAACGGACGATATTTAAAATCCTGCTCACTCTCACCAAATTAGCAAATCCCTAATCTTGTCGTCTCACTTTGAATCCAAGCTCCAGCATTTACCGCTGTTGAACCATAATCACATGCCGTCTCTCCCTTTTAACTCTTCCATAGCCCTAAATTAGGCCTCTGTAACACCTGTAATCTCCATGTATATGTCTACATCACGTGGACTTTCTAAAAATTATTAGGGTTTACTATTTGATTATTTAGAGTATAATTATAGAGGGTTTATTGGTATTATGAATTTCTTGTGATTTGTAAATATATTGGTTATTTATGTGATTAAATTTTTTTTTTAATGTTTAATACACATTTCCTGAAATGATGATAAACCAAAATATCTTATAATAACGGGTTCTGAAGGAGAAAGAGAGATGGCAACTCGGCTACAGATTGAGGAGGATCAGTCGGTGCTCTTGCGCGTAACTCACTCCAACCTCAAGACATTCTCTGCTACTACTCGCTTCTCCCTTCAGGTTTTTCCTTATAAATGTGATTGTTCTCTTTTTGCTTACTATTATTATTTTTATAAATTTCTTGTCTTTTAACCAAAAAAAAAAAAAAGTAGTCTACATTGGAATCTGTGAAAGAGAAGCTATGGAGGAAATGCGGGACTTCTGTTAATTCCATGTCACTAGAGCTTTACGACGATACCAACTCCAAAGTTGCTGATTTAGCTGATGATTCTAGGCCCCTCGGTTTTTATTCTCCTCTTGATGGGTTTGTTTCTTTCTTCTTCTTCTTCTTTTTTTTTTTTTTAAATAATAATTTCCAACAAATTTTTGCAAGTAATTTCTTTCATTTTTTTTTATTTCCTAATTTTCAATTTGGTGGGATTGAAAGGTACCGGCTACATGTAATAGATCTTGACCCTTCATCAGTGACTTCGGGTGGGTGGCTGGAAGACACTTCCTTGGTGGAGAAATACACAATTTCAGAAGAGGCCTATGATAAACTTGATGGTGAGTTTTGATGTTTGAAATACTGTATTCCAACACCAAAAGTTCTGTTTTCTTTGTTCTGTTAGCTATTAGATTGTAAGGGATCATTTCCTCTTGTTTTAATCTCAATTCTCCTCGTTCTGTTCATTTCAAATAATTCATTAGTATGAGAAAGTTACACAGATTATTGCGAGTGTATATGCATTCTAGATTTGGTAGAGAATTTATTAGCTCTTCGTGTTTTTCACTTGTCAGGAACTTTCAGGAAATTTAAGGAAAAAGTAGTCTCTCAGAATCCATCAGCTTTTGAGCCTAAAGTAAGCTTCCTATCATTCAATATTTTACTTGCTTTATGAAGGTTTTCTGTTTTTGGATTCATGTTTTATCTAATCAAATAACATGAATAGGAAATGGCAGTAAAGGAGGGCACCGTCAAACGGAAATTCTCTACTTACTTTTATTTGATTCATCTGTCATTTACAGATAACTGACAACTACATGGAAGACCTGTGTGCAAATGTCAAGGTTTGTAATTCCTCGGTGTATACTTTCTGGATGTTCATAATTTTGAGAACTGTTATGTATGTTTGAACACATAATAAAACATAAATAAGAAAAAAGTGAGAAAAAATAAGGGCAAAGACCGATGAAGCAAAGTATGCCAAAAGCCCGTTTCTGAACAACATGACTAGGGGGCTGTGTCTTAATCTTGAATGCAAGAATGACCATTGTCGTTTGCATGGCTAATTTCTCTCCAGAGGCCAACTCCCATTTTCATGGAACTAGGGGAGGGTCAGTTCCTCCATTGGAGCTATTCAAGACTATCATTTTCCACTATAAATTGTTGTTCTCTTGTTAATGGATTGAGTATTCAATATAAAATCTTGAATTGAAGTTTTCAAAATTTAGTAGGGCAAGCCTTTATTCAACCTTTTCTACAGCAAGTTGACTCCTCCTTCGGATATTCTCTTTTGGAACTCAGTTTCCTCTTCTACTTGTGTTAGTTTAGCAGCAAAACCCCTAATGGTCAGTGATGAACCTTTTAGAAAGAGGGATTCACTTTATGTCCTTGAAGGCCTTTTCATCCTGGCCTGCCTGTGACTATTGACTTTCCTGATTAGCTCTTGAATGAAAGCACTTAAGTACAGAGCCCAACCCTGGCGGCTCACACTGCATCTTTTTTGAAAGGTGATAACAGAATATCTCAATTTTAAGTTTTAAGATGCCAACACATCTTCATTCCAATAATATATGTCATGCCTTGTAGATCTTAAAAACCACGAAAAATGACACTGTAATTTGCGTATAACTTGCTCTCTTCTCTCGCCTATGGCATCAGGTTTTGCCCGCAGAGTTGAAACTGTATTCATGATGCGTTCAATCCTTTGTTTTGGCTGCCTACCATATACATTGTGAAGTTGATATAAATTTATTTACTTATGTAGACTAATGTTTCTGTGAAGGTCTTTGAATTTAGGTAAGTTTTTTAAAGTCAGTTAAAATTAAGTTTGTCAGTTTTACCACGGATGAGGGAAGATTTCCTTTTTGCAAGTCCCATGAAAAAATATGTAAAATTTGAGGTTTCTTCCTAATTGAATACAAAACAAGTTAGTCCCGGCATATTCAGGATTTTGCTCTTTGGAGTTTGAATAATTAGCATTGGTGTGCACAAATTTGATTTTTAAGTTTATAGGGTGAGGCTCGAGGAAACCTTTTGACACATGTTTTTATACTATGCTGTCTTAAGTGTTTTTTATAGTGTAAATTTTATGTGCTCCTCAATTTCAAATAGTGAAAAAAGCAACTGTTTCCTTTATTTTTTTCTATTCTTTCTTATATCTAACATTTGTTGGCATTTTCTTGCTGTCTACTAAAAATTGCCTCACATTTGATTCTCTTCCTATTTTCTGAATTCTTTAATAATCAGGTGGGAGACAGATGTGAAGTTGAACCAGGGGAGAAAAGAGGGGTTGTCAAATTTGTTGGTCGTGCAGAATCTCTTGCAGCAGGCTTTTGGATTGGAGTTCAATATGATGAACCGTTGGGGAAACACGACGGCATGTATGTGCATTAATCTCTCTCTTATCATTTCTAAAATTTGCTAGCAAAATTTTAACTTTTATTCTCCTCATCTCTGCTATATATATTATTTCGTGTGTAATAGGGCCTTTAAGATTGATGTTGTTTGCCAATCATAGTGTCCATACGAACAATTTTGTTATATTCATATTAAGGGTATGTTAAGGCTTAACTTGATACATTATGTAGTTGATAAAAACCAGTTAGGTTGATGCTGAATAAAATTATTGGAATATATTTCGGAAGATTATTGATTTGGAAATAAATGAGTCACGCTTTTGCATAGTTTGGAGTAAATTAACTGTATCATCTACGATCTGAATAACATTATAGTATGAGCATATAATTTTGGGTTTAGCAATGTGGCAACCTGAAAGATGTGAACTCGAACACAAGATATATTTTCTATGCCCCAGCATAAGTAGAGCAATATGGAAAAAGATAACCACCTGTTTAAGCTATCCGTAATAATAATATGTAAAAGCTTGCAATCTTCAATGCATGCTTTTCAAGTGCTTTCCATAGACTTATTATTTTATATTCGAGACAGTATACAAAATGTTAAAACTTGCTATTGTTATAAATGAGCCAGCTTTAGTAACTTTGTGGAGCATAACTATGAAAGAGCTTTTCATGGCCTCAATATTTTTAAATACCAAACACTTTGCGAAGATACTTGCTGTCTGGCTAGCTGCTTACAGCCAATTTTCTTCGCAAAAAATCTGCTATTGGAACTGTAGAAGTTAAAGGCATTGAATTTGCATTGGAGTGAGGTGATGCATCGGCATAAACCAGTAACTGCTTTGAAGTTGCGGGGAAAAGGAAAGCAAGGGGTAGACCTAGAATCATGGGAAGTGACTCTAAATCTCTATGAAGAATGAGTTCTAAACATGCTAGAATTGAGAGAAGGATCCATATAACTGATGTCAACTAGTTTGAATTGAAGGCTAAGTTGAGTTGAGCATAATGTGTTGATGCACTGGTAGTGATTTATCAAATCGAAGAGCAGAGTTTTAATACTTGTGTTCAAAAGGAAACTTCTTGTATCTGCCATTCTAGTGTGTAACGTGCTGAACTTCCAAAATCTAGAGTCTAATTTTGATGTAGGAAAGGTCGATTAACTAGCCTATTAGTGCTTTTTTGATGGGAAGAAATTGGTTGGTTTGCGGGGTGGAAAATGATTTGGGACTTCGGGGTTTGTAAGGTTGTAGAAGTATATTTTGTTTAGAGTTGAGATTAAGTTCAGAAAAGAGAATTAGCTGAGTGGGTGTAGCAGACAGTTCTGAATTTGCTGTAGCAGCAGTTTTTGGAGTTTGGAGGACAGGAGGAAGAAGTAGAGAAGAGAAGGTGGGGGGAGAGAGATTAAACGGGGATCAAGCCTAATACTTATAATTCTGTTGAACCTAAATACTATAATATGTAGATATTCATAAAGATTAATAATTAACCCTGTTCCTACAAGTATTATGTAACCCAAAATGGGAAACCACAACCAATAAAGAATAGGAAAGAAAGCAAACAACTTTGTACATATTTGTAGTGACAATCAAAATTTATAAATAATTCTAAACCCCAAATTTTGTAACTAGATGATTTACGAGAAAAAAATTGAATTTAATAATTAAGAATTTCCCTAAATCTAAATTCCATTGACTGCATCATATCAAATATGTAAAAAAAAAAACTTGTCAGAAGCCTAGAAAAAGGAGGATAGCATTTGCATCATATATTAGCAAAGGTTAACACAGTTAGCCAAACCTATGTGCAAGTGAATAGGTTACGACCAAAATTAAGTGTTGAGGCTGCAATGCAAATTTCCTGCTATTCTCTCTCCCCCCTCCTCCCCGGGGGGGGGGGGGGTGTCTTTCCCTTTTTCTTCCTTTCTCTCCCCCGGATCATTCTGTTCTGCATTCTCATTATTTGTTTCTTTATCATGTTTTAGGGTAAAAGGAGTACGCTACTTTGATTGCCCTCTACTTCATGGTGCAATGGTTAGGCCTAACAAAGTAAAGGTTCGAAGAAAACTATGTTCTTATACTGCTTTAATGTTCAAACTCTTGCATTGCTAACAAATTAAAATGTAGAGCACTTTACTGTCTGATACCACAATGATTCAGATGGGATAGTTTTCTATGTATTTCAAGTCTATCAATATGGACTATTAGGTAGAGCTTTAGAAGGCTGCAAGGGTATGGAGTGTTAGGACACTCTTATGCTCTTGAATTGTGTGACGTGGTCTGTTTTAAAGCCCCTTGCTAGTTGATTGCCTGCTAGTGTGCTTGTTCAATATGCATGGTTCCAGAGATTTTCAGTGCTGGACACTTGGTTGGAATAAGAAACATGTTCACTTAGGGAATGTGTGGGATATTGTCAAAGGGTTATTTTATAGATGGTGCAAATAAAAGAATGATGATCCTTACCAGACATTTTTGTGTTCTATTTTGGCCTCTGTTTTATTTGGGTGCTTTTCCCAAAGTAAAATTTGTGAAGTTTTTTGTCACTGAAACAGGTTTGGTTTGGTTGAAATTTTAAGGTCATTAATGTTGATTTGATTAAAGAACAACACACGGTGTGCTAGGCTCTTGGGGCTATTGTCTAGAAATGCCGGGCAACTTCTTTGACAATATTGTTTAAATGTTGAGGAAAGAACTTGGTTGCTGTCTGTTATTTTTGTTGTTTACATTGCACAAAGTGTAGGAAACGAGTAGTTTTCAGCTTCATTGATATGCTTAAGGAAGTTTGGGGACTTCATTGCAAATCTTTGGTGCAAAGGAAGCTTGTGGTGTTGTTTGTCCGGAAGACAATTATGTTGACTGGAGTGGGGGGCGGGGGGCCAAAGTGAAGCTAATTATTGATTTATAGGCTCTCCATTGGTCAATGCATATTTCCTGAGCGTTAGTTTTGTGGCAAATATGCTGAATCTTACATTTTTATTCCTTATTCATGGATAGAGATATGAGAAAACATGTTTATATGCTGGATGTTCTGGAGTAAGTTAACACTGATGAAATATGATTACCCTTACCCCTCATTCTCCATGCCATTTTGATGCTGGTATTCATCTCTCTCCAATGATATTTTGATTTCTGACATCTCAGGGTTCCTTGTATCTTGGCAAATCAAGAAATGCTTTGCCAATCTATATATAATCCTATAATATGTAAATGATTTTTAGTTTCCTTGGGATTAGTAGAAGTTCCTATTGACAACATGTTGGAAGTTCCCAGCTCAGTGACACTAGATTTTACAGTGTTGGGAAATTTCTGGACATTATCCAGTTTGATTTCATTGTGAATCTAAATGGTGGTATTATTTTCCAGGTTGGCGACTATCCAGAAAGAGATCTCTTCGAGGATGAAGAAATATGAGCTAGAGATGGCAAAATATTTCCTCCTCTTTTATGATGTTCATAATCTTGACAAATGTAAGTGTCAGATTGATGATGATATGCAGAATTTTTTTAGGAGCAAACCAGCTAATGATATTTTAACTTTTGGAGGGTTGTATCATGGCAAGATTGAAACTCAACAGTGTTTTGTATTTGAAATGTTTGACATTCACTGAAGTGGTTTGTGGCTGGGCCTTTTCCCAATCAAATATCTTTGTAGTAAGAACCGTTGTGTGATTATGTTGGTCTCCATTTCCCGAGACAAACTTATGTGGGGGGAAACTCTCAACGAGTATAATTGCTCAGGAGATCGTGGTGGGACAAGAATAAAATTACGAGTTATTATTTGGTGAAATCAGTCCACAACTAGCAAGTATGTTCTTGGGCAATTAACCCAGCTCCTCTAGAGTAGCACCTCAGCGCAAGGGTGAGTGAACCTGAATAGATGGAGATGTTGTTTCTAACTGTGTGCCTGCTTTTTGACGAGAGGTTGAGGAAACTATGAACAATTAGTATTGTGAAAGATTTCGATAATGAATGGTATGTAATTAGAATCTCTTCATTTGACCAAAATGCCCGTATGCCATATGAGACTAGACGATTAATGTTACCCTTGATCATGATTTATAAGTAATTTAATACTAAGGATGTTTTTGTGATGATATGTTAGTTCCAACTTCGATGAATCACTCTAGTTTTTATGATATCAATATATATTCATACCCATCCATTTCAACTAGCACATCCCATTTTAGTATGATAACTAAAGTTCCCCAAATGATATATTCTTCAATGATATGAGTTTGTCATATCAAATTATGAACTAGTTAAAATGAGATTTTTATGTAATATATTTTGAATAATAGTTTTTGAGAAAATTATGAACTGTATGATAGATTGTAATTGATTGATTCATATTTTAACTTGGATGAATCCAGTCTATTATAATTTCTGTAAAGTAAAAAAGGAGGGGCATGTCAATGCTCCTCTTCTGATGTGAATCTGAAGGGTATAATCGAATCCATTCCATGAATTAAACATGTAGCGTATAAGCAAAATTCATCCCGTGTAGATTGGACTATGTATGGAGCATTTTGTTGACATGGGTAAGTTCACATATTCAAGAAAGCAGTGTTCATGTGATTAGCATAATTTTTTTTTTTTTGCAGAAAAAGAGGTTGAATCCCAACTTTTTAAAGCAAAAACAAGAGATCAAAACGCAACTGGAAGCAGTGACTAGTTGAAAAGCATTTGGAAATTCGTATGCATGATAAATGCACGTAAAGGATCTTAGTACCTTCATTTCCTCTAATGTGCCGTTCACTGTAATCCATTGAGTTGTAAGTGTATATTATTTGGAAAGCTATGTCTCCTTTTATGGGGTCAAATAAACATTGTCATTATCAAATTTTACTTTTTTAATACACACGTTCGCATGGAATATATATAAAAGTTTCAATTACTTTGTGTCAAATCAAAGCTCAAGTGAATGAGTAACAAAGAAAAAGTGTTATATGATTAATATTAGCATTTCTTTCTTTTTGTAGGATTAATTTCAGCATATGTTGGGACTTTGTCAACTCTTGACATAAAAATTTGCTATGATTTCTTTGGTTATACTTTTTGAGAGTTGATGAAATTTTGTTGACTTTTCTTTTCCGCATATAAAATAATATGTTTATTTATGTCAAACTCTTATAAAATAATAGCTTAACAAATTCAAGAGTTAATTTTACTCATTATCTAGAAAGTAAAAAAAAAAAAAAATCATTGAACTTAAATAAAATTTTATATTCTTTATCTATAAAAACACTCCTTATTATATAAATGAACTCAAGTAGTGAAATTGTCAATGACCGATAATTCTTTTTTTTTTTTTTTTTGTCAACTTTTGTTCTTTATATATGAATTTCTTCCTACATCTCAAAACTTCTCAAATTTTATTATATTCGCACATTAATTATGTTTTAAATATGATATTAATATAATAAAGTAATGACATGATAAATTATTAAAATATAAGCTCATAGAATATTCGTATTATATTATTACTATAATGAATATTACATAAACATATAATAAATTAATTAAAATACAAAATTTTTTATTTCAATAGTTTATGATTTCAATAGTTTATAATTAATTATCTAATAGCTTTTATATGTGGAAACCATATAGATGTGAATGTATAACAAATATTACTATAGGGTGGTTTGTGAAAAGAGTTAATTGATTTAATATAATAAAAATTGAGAAAAATATAATTTATTAAATTGATTTAATATAATAAAAATTAAGAAAAATATAACTTACAATTGAGATACATCATAAAAAAAAAGTATTAAATTGAAATACATAGTTATGGAAATTTTTTTTCTATAAATAAGTGCAATAGATAGTACTGCGATGGTTTGCAAATAGCTATTAGTATGAGAAAGTGAATCAATTAATTTAAAGTAATTAAAATTAATAAAAGTATAATTTATGATAAAAAGATATATAGTTAAGAATATTCAAAAATAAATTAGTTATTACTTTTTTAATAAAATACTAGTATTTCAACAAGAACTTCGCTTTGAATTATAAACTCACAAATATTTTTGTTTTTAAATTTTCATTAAAAAATTAAATATGAAATAAAAATTAATATGAATACATTTATTAAAGATGTACAATTTATATATATATATAATTTATTTTATTGATTGTATATTTTAATTAATAAAGTTCATTTAATATTAAAAATGTCTTATCTTACATATAGTTTAGTTTTCATAATTTTTTAATATATATATAAAGACATAAATAATAAAAATAGAACGAACAACTCAATAATATATTAAATAATTTGAGTCACATTTTAACTGGTAATCAAATAATCTCAATGAAATGAAATTAATAATAAAAAATAATTAATTTATATTTATAATTACTTAGCTTTTAGATATTAAATAATGAATAAATTTAGAAACTCAATATTACACTTATATGTTTTTTCATTAATATAAATAAATACACACGGATTAGAAACATTCATTAATATAAATAAATACACACGGATTAGAAACATAATACACTCAATGTCACATTTATATGTTAAAAAATTAAAACGTTACATTTTAAATAATCAACAAATAATATTATAAAATTAAATTAATTAAATCTATAATTTTAATTACTTAATTTTTCGACATTAAGTAGTAACAAAAATTAAGTAATTTAATATTATACTCATGCTAATAAACCAAAAAGTTGCATGAATATATTTATTATTTTATAATAATAGGCTCATTAAATTTAATTAATTTTTAAATTTAAATTATATCAAAAAATTTCAAACTTTGAAAAGTATCTAAATGATAATAAATCAGTTTAAATTTTGTTTATATCGTATCAGTTTCCTATGCGCAATTTGGACCTTTGCTAACAATAAATCTTGTGATGCAAAAGCTAAAAAAGATTAGCGTTGAAACTAAAAAAATAGTAATTAATTAATATTCTAAAAAAAAAAGAGTAATTAAAATTTTTCCATTGGCATAATAAGAAATGAGAATTGTTTTTTTTTTTCTTTCTCTTTTTTAGATAAATAAGGGTAATATTTAGCTATCAACAACGGATGTATTATTGACAAAAAGTTAATTAATTTCAAAATTATGAAATAAAAACATTTTAAGAATTTTCAATCTATTTAAATATATATATATATATATATATTAAAAGTATTTATTTTCTATTTATTAGCATTTAATAAGTACTAAGTGCTCATTTGGTGGTCGGTCCCAAACTATTTTTTTAGGTTTTTAATGATTGACTTTGCAAGAAGAGTAAATTTCAATATGTGTGAAAGACAAATTGAATAATTATAATATTATTTAAAATTATGGAGTCCACACATTGATAGCCACACTTAATTATTAATTTTCAAATAATATTTATGATAAGCTTATTGATGAATTTCTTTAAAGTATTTACAATAATATTTTTTAGATTTTAAATTTAGTTTTCTTTTTTTTGTAGATTTAACTTTAATTAATGGTTGATTGTGAACTCTAAATATAAAGAAGCATTTATTTTTCTTTTTTTTTAAAGAGTTTTTTTTTTAATTTTTAGTTTATAAAAGATGTAAAACTTTATTTGATTAATATAATAATTATAAAAATAAAAAGTTGATAGTTGATAAAACTATTTAGTAGCTATAGTAAAAAATATACTTTTATTATTATTTATAAATATATTCTACTTTTATAATTTACATTTTCTCAAATATAGCGTTTGTTTTAATATTATTTTTATTTAATAATTATTTAAATTTTATTATCTTTATTTATTCTAATATATTGTTTAATTTTTTAAAATTATTATTATATTCATGATTAATATTTCATATATGTATTATGAAAAAAATTAATTCATAATTATTTTAAAAATGATTAATACATTATTTATTTTCAAGATTTAAAATAAAAAGATAATTGCATATCATTTAATAAATATTTTCTTATCTATATAAAATTTTCTTCAAATGAAATAAGCTCTACGACTTGGAGACTAGATGATTCTAGTAACATTCAATCAAAAACCCATTGATTTTAACCTCTAAGGCTAATTACAATTTATAACAATTTTTAATTGCCACCCCAAAAAAAAAAAAAAGCAGTATCCCTATTATACCCATCCATCATATGGAACGGTCAGCAATGGTTGCACACATACGGAGGGGTAATTTTGGTAAAACGGAACAGAAACCAAATTGGATGATTCTAGTAGGCAGGCGGACTACTTTCCCGGGACCTAACGACCTTCTTTATAGCCTAAGTTACCGTTCTACGCGGACTATCAGAATATTTTTTTTCTTTTTCTTTAAAACATAATTTTTATTAAAAAAAAAAAGAAAATTAAAAGACGGAACTCAAATTCCACATTTAAATATACTCAATAATAAACCTCACGCACGATAAGGAACGCACACAATTTATAAGTGAAAAAAAAAAAAAAAAAAAAACTGAAACGGAAAAACGCAAAACAAGCGGCGATATACTGTACATTACCAAATCTCTAGAAGTGTTCGCTTTTCAGGTTCGTTCCTTTGTTTCTTGTTTCAGATCCGTTTGTTTTTTTTTTCTTTTAAGATCTTTTTTTATATGTATTGAATGCGGTTATCGTTGTCAATCTTTTTTTTTTTTTTTTCGGTTTTATTTTTGTTTTTGGATCTTTTGATCTTTGGTTTTGCTGGGTGCAATTGGGTTTCTGGAGATCTGAAGGTATTCTTTTGTTTTTGGTTTTTTTTGGTTCTATCTCATGCATTCAACTGTAAAGTTTTGATTTTTCATTTGTGAATGTGAGATATTTGTAAATTTGTGTTGAGTGATTTCTGTTTCATTTCTCTTTTTTTTTTTTTTTAAAAAAAAAAAAAATTGGTTTGCGGTGGGTGTTTGTGGGTTGATTGTTATGTATATGACACTAAGATTAGATTTTTTATTGGTGTTTAAATTCATTGGAAATGATTCGCTTGTTCCTGTTATTTTATTTTCTTTCCTTGTGTGTGGGTGCGCGTTATTGGAGAAAGAATAAGCATTGAGAAATTGCTGATTAGGATTTTTTGGTACAGAATTTTGAGATGTCTTTCTCTTTTGAAGGCTGTCATTGACTCTTATATGCAATTATGTCATTAACTCTTATGTGCAAATTATTACATATGCTTTGTTTTTAGGGCAAAGAACTTATTTTTTTAAAGATTATTTTTAATCATATGTTTTTGATTTGGTTCCATGTTGATGTTGGAATTTATTGTAGATGTTTTCTGCTTTTAGTTTTATCTTTCCAATGTTTTCAAAAATCTCATGAGTTACAGGTTTATTTTGCTGAGTTTTGATAGCTATGAATGTGATGTAATCATGATGCCACATGTTCGAATTCGTTGTTTATTCCCTGCTGGCCATTAAATTGGCCGAACGTAATCATTTTGAATTCAATATGCTTGGTATATTCTTTCTGTTTTTCTATGTGGCTTTAACTGAATATCTGTTTGATGTGTTGTTTATTCACAGTAGAATTTTGAACGTTTTTCAGACATTAAACATTAAGTTCCTGTATTGTTGAATGAGATAGGACAATGTATATGATAATATGGCTTCACACAGCAAAAGGGTGTGGTAGATTATCAATAGGTTCTTGTTCTTTGATTAATGCATTCACAGATACTTATACGCTTGTAATCATTTGCTTTTGTGATGCAATTGATCTTGTCAAACAGCAAAAATTGATTTTCCTTTTTGTTTGTTGCAGGAATTAACCTAATTATAATTCAGAAAGATGTCGCCAGCATCAAAATCCAAGACGAAGTCCAAGGATAAGGCCTCTGCAAAGGTGGCTAACAAGGAACAACAGAAGGCAGCTACTAAACTTTCTGGATCCACCAACACTGTAAGTGGTAATCCAGCAGGTGCTTATAATCCAATCTCAGGTACATTTCATGCATTAGATATACCATCAACTGCGTCTTCCCCTCCGTTCCATGACAATGGTCGTTTCAGAAATATAGATGACACAGATGAGCACTCCAGTAGCCCACATGGAACTGTATCTGAATATGATTCAGTTTCAAATAATGGGAGTTGCTCTGGTGAGTCAGAAGACCCAAAAGAGAAGAGTTCCAATTCTACTCGACAGGATACTATTCCTGGTTTAGACAACGACAAGCGAGAGAAGATTCGTCTGAAGAATGAGAAGAAGCACCAGCGCCAAAGAGAGAGGAGGGCACAAGAGTTGCATGAGCGTTGTACTGGGTTTCTGATGTCGAGAAAACTAGAAGCCCTTTCACAGCAGCTTGTGGCAATGGGGTTTTCACGTGAGAGAGCAACTTTTGCCCTTGTGTTGAATGAGGGCAGGGTAGAAGAGTCAGTGAACTGGCTCTTTGAGGGGAATGAAGAGGAAGTGCGTGACAAAGATGGTAAACTTGGAAGCAATAACTTAAAAATCGATATTAGTGAGGAGCTTGCTCAGATCTCAGCAATGGAGGTGAGGTACAAATGCTCAAAGCAGGAGGTTCAAAGAGCAATTGTTGCTTGTGAAGGTGATCTTTTGAAGGCGGAAGAGATCTTGCAGGTACAAAAGCAGGAACCGCCTGCCACTCCACCAACTCCTGAAGAGACTATACAGGAAACGCCCATGTCATCAGTTTCTGTTACAATACAACAGAGAAGGTATGAGCAGGATTTCGACTATGCCAAAACTGCTGCAACTGCAGTGCCATTGTATTCAGAACCTGGAAGTAGAAACTTACAGCCTCTTAATCAGTCAAAGTCACTAGCAGAGAAGAGGTGGGCTGCAGCAGGATCAAGCCCTTCCTTTTCTGTACCTATGGCACCACCTATGCAAGCAACATCTCATTCAGCAAAATTGGATATCCAGCTTGGTGTTTCTGGAAATGAAGGGAAAAGTCATCAGCAAGTACTGAGGGAACCAGTAATTATGATGCAGCGTCCCCAATCTATACATGCCAACCAAAGTAAAGTCCCTAGCATAAGTGCCTCGCCTTCTGTAACAGCTGGATGGTATTCAAATAATGTACCAGGGGTTGAAAATGTTAGATCCTTACTTCCAAATCAGAGCACTGGAAGCCTAGGTTTGGTTAATCATAGTTCAGGGCAATTCTACCATCCGGCTTCATCATATAAAGAAAGCCCATACCTGTTTAATGGCCCAGTGGGTAAATCTCCTTCACTTGCAATTCCATATGATCCCCAGGGCGCATATGGTACAATGAGTACACCTTCACCTGCAGCTCCATCCTCACTTGGTCTATTCTCTGGTTGGGGCTCTTCAGGAACATTAGGTTCAGCATCACATGTTGATTGGAATACTGGAGGCTTGATGCCAGAGTTCGACTATAATAGTGTGGATTGGACTCCGGATTCCAATATGTTAACCTCCAAGCCAAGTGGATTGTGGCTGGGCCTTTCATTATTGAGGAACACTTCTGGTACAAGAATGAACGGTATGAATAGTTCCTATATATCAGGGTTACGGGGTGGTGGTGCAGCTAATGAAACGTCATCTTCGTCTGGATTGCATGAGTGGACATCTCCTTTTGCAGGGAAGGACATATTTAGTTTGCCTAGGCAGTTTGTTACTTCTCCTTCTCCTTAGGACTAGAGATAGGTCTTTGGAATAGGTGGAGGAATGGGGGCGGTGAAGGCTGGTTTAGTGGATGTTCTGATGCATGTTAATGGTTATTTCTGGTTTTCCAGTCGTAAATGCATCTACTAGTTTCTGGCTTTTATGCATTTTCTTTTCAATATTTAGGTATTGTGCATGTTCTATTGCTTGTGGGGCTTCCAGGTTCCAAAGTTTACGCCCGCGCAAATGAATGATCTGATGAATTATGCTATTCCAGTGACTGGTGTCCAATTATAAAAATATTAGTACCCAAAGAGAGAATTAACCGGTAAACAATTGACTGAACAAAATTTAATACTTAATAAATAATGTAATTGTTTATGAGATGGTATCTGTGAGTTTCACATCTAATAGAAATGATAGGGGGTAGCAGAGGGTCCATCATACGACTGGAAATGTTATGTAGGCAAGCCTAAGGTTCAGTGGACAAGACCGGAGGAAAAAAAAAAAAAAACATACCTTTCTTTCCATTTAGTTAGTTTGTTAGCAAGAAGGGGATAATTAGTTGTTAAAAAGAAGGAAGGTAATTAGTAGTTAAAGTGCGTCGTAATCGGACGCGACTTTTCCTTGCATGAGTATTCTAAGAACTTGTAAATTGTCTTTATGAATACTGGATGTCAAGTCATAACTATGAAATACATATATGAAAATTTTGTTTGCTAAGATGCATATGAAGTTACAAACAACAATTCATTGTCAATATAATAGCTAGTGTTCTTTAGGATCAATAACCAGCTTCAATCCCCAATTCAGATCCTCACAATGTCTCAAATAAGGAAAAAGATCACCGGCATCAACTTTCATCTTGGCTTGGCAGTCATAAGTTGGAGGAAAGTGAAAGCAAGGCTCCATATACATCTCTTATACACGGTGGATTTGGGTATTTTTGTCATCTGTCTTGTACAGAATCCACGGCTTCAAACCTCCTAGACCTTGAGCAACATATCCAAAGGTAGAACAACCCGTAGTCACCAACACATCACTCAAACTTAGGAGATATATTTCAGCCAATGGCTTCATGTTGTGCATATTATCCCCAAAGTGTTGATACTCTTCAAGGCTTGGTTGGTACACCCCAATGACTTCCCTTGTCACAGCTGGTCTAGTCCAATACATGTTAACTAAATTTTCATAGAACTCAGAATATAAAGATGTTACTAAAATAGCTTTTGATGTCTTGTTTTTGGATTGAGAAGCTACAGTTTCAGTGTTTCTGTTTCCGGCAGGATCTTTTCCTTCAAGGTACATGCTAATATTTGATTTATAACAGTTTGAAATGGAGTAGTTTTAGTATTGAATACTCGTACTTGGAGACCAACCCTTTGATCTGTCTTGGCTAGATATGCATCATAGAACCTGGTGATTGGTCCCCATGCCTGATTTGAAGGATTAAAAAGATACCTACCCAAGTGATGAAAAGTAGTATCCTTTTCAGGGAACAATTTGCTTACTCTTCCTTGTATCTTGAGCTCAGGAAGAAAGAAGGGGCAAAATATTGGTCTGACAACAGAAGCAACCAAGTGACTTTTCTGAGAAGAACTTCTCTTTTATCACAGTAAAATAGTTTCCTATCAAGATCATAATCACTATGATCAAGATTGAGGTATAGATATGAAGGGGGTGATTTCATTGACATATTGAACTTGCCAGTTTTTAGCGTGCTTCCAAAGCCATGGGCACGCCTAATTTTCACACCAGATTGCTGTCTGAGAGGAAAGTTCTTTGGCCATAACCATGATGTACTAGGAAACGGCTCGCAGAAGAGATCTGCCATGTCAGTTCTATGATCAACCAGTAGCACTCGGTTAGTCAGGATAGCATAAAGAAATGTTGCTGCTATGCTGATTATACTGTTTCCCAATCCATTTACAGGTATCCAGACAATCTACGTACACCCATTACTAAGGTTCTGTTGCAGTTCTTTTATGGTTCTGCTGTAGATTTTTGTGTAAGGTCCACAACGCTTATGAAGATCTTCATACTTGCGTAGTTTTGAAATTGGATAGAGAGGGGGCTTATGGGTTGAAGATTTTTAATATAAGACTGATTCGTACCTGCTTAAGCAGGATCTTTCATCAAGAAATTTATTATTAGGCTCAGAAGACTCATTTCTTGAACCTAATCCTTTTCCAGTTCCAAAACTTGTAGTTCCATTTAGCAGTTTGTTATCAACAGGATTGCTGATCCTTTTCCAGTTCCAAAACTTGTAGTTCCATTTAGCAGTTTGTTATCAACAGGATTGCTGGTACCTTCAGGAGAACATTTCTTGAACCTTGTTCATTTCCATTTCCAGAATTTGCAGTCCCATTTTTGGGTTTGTCATCAATAGGATTGCTATTAGGTCCAGAAGATGAAACATTTCCAGAATTCACGGTTCCATTTTGTAGTTTGTCATCATCAGGATTGCTGGTAGCTTTAGAGGAGGAAACATTTCTCGAATTTTATTTTTTGCTAATCTTGTGGTCAAGAGTTCCATCCGTTTTGCCATTAGCAGAGATGGCTGATTCAGATGAGTCAATTTCCGAATCTGTACAATTTGGAAATTAAAAAAAAAAAAAGAAAATAAGCAAGAAGTTTTCTTTTATTATATATCAAAATTAACAGAGCACTACCAATGAACCTGGCTTCAGGGATACTGGAGTTGTTTCTAGACTATGGAATCTCGAGTTCGAATCCCAGCCAGAGAAACACATCCCGCCCCCCCCCAATAAAATCATTAACAGAACACTAAAATGTACCTACAGGTACATGGATCACTTGCCAATTCCCAAAGCTGTAGCATTTTGAGCATTTCCAGCAAAGAATCCACTTAGCACAAATGTTGAGTTTCTGTACACCATCAAGGCCATTAATGACAGACAAAACTATTAAGGACAACCAAGACTGTCGTAAATTTATTAGAATCAAACCCCAACTTTTCTTTGGTCACCTAAAAGATTTCCATCCCTTACTATGTCTCTAGCTGCAAACAGTTAGAAGCATATGATACATAGCAAAACTGTAGAGATATGTTGACAATGTTATGATTAGTGAAAAGGGTTGTTGGTAAATGGCCTCAAGAAAGCTACATCACTGTCTGCACATAATCTGCTGGATGTTTTTCCTGATTGATTGTTGTTGTGGACAGTGAAGGGAAGAAAAATGAGCTGAGGGTATTTTCAAGATTATAGCAAGAACTTAAGGAACTTTTGTGGAATTAAAAGTAGGCACTGTTCTCTCTCCTAAATAACCCCCCCAATTATTGTTTGCGGAGGCATTCCTAGCATTGAAGCTTTGCTCTTGAAATCGAGAGCACCAAAATATCCATCATATTTGACTGAACATGAGAAATCACATCTAACTAAGATGTGATGACTTCATTGAAATTATCTTCTTGAAAAACTACAGCCATGTAAAACAATGCAAGTATATATAAGGTTGCAATCAATAAAAGTCCATAGACAGGATACATATGAACATATTGTTATGTATGTGTACAAAAATAATCTAAAATACCAGGAATTTAACAGATTCTTGAACTTGGAATTCTGTAAGAACTTCTCTCCCTCAAGGACCTAAGAACTTTTCTTCCTTTCTTTTAATTAATCTTTGGATCCTCTTTCTATCCCGAATGACAAAATGTGAAAAGCTGTAAAACCATCATAAATGGCGGGGAAGATTGCTGTATCCATGTATAGATTTCTTAATAAACTCCAATGTCACCAAATTTCGTCAATAAGGAAGTTCAATAAAAAAAATTTATTAGAATTTCTTTCCTTAAAGTGCTCAGATTGTAAAGCTTTCATATTTTCTTTACCTATTTCTTTGGTTCAGTTAATGCAAAACAAAAATCATTATTTCAAGAACATCCTTCTTTTAATACCTGTTTCAAAAAAAAAAAAAAAATGGTAGAAAACTAATACCTAACCCCACATGTAGACCACAGAATTGCTGAAGGACAAATTTTCCACAAAAAACAATAGACACCTACTCTCACATACATTTTAAGTTTCTTCACTCACTATGGTGTGTATATGTAGGAGAATTTTCAATAATTACCTCTCCATGAATGATTATTATTTTAGTATTAATATTAATTGCAAGTCAGCATAATTAGAACCGTTAGATGTTTAATCTAAATGCTAAAAGTGTAGTAATCATAAATGAATGAAAATTGCAGTAATTACTGAAATATCACTTTTATATATATATATATATATATATATATATATATATATATATAACATGCAATATGTTTTGCTGTAAAAGATTTTCATGAAAGGTGACAAGACTGCGTATGCAGAAAGAGATGGATTATCAGAGGAAGAAGACGTACCTCCAATTCTAAATATCGCAAGAATACCAGCAATTATATGCTAGATTACTAGTATGTTTAGTCTGTATCTGTTGCCATTCCTTTCCTTGGATAAATGTGAAACCTTTTATAGTGAATAATCAAAGTAATTAACGTCCACTCTAAACTTGAAAGTGTAATAATAATAATAATAATAATAATAATGCACCATTATTTTAAGTTTTATAGAATTCCTTTCATTTAATATATTTATTTTTTCCATGTAACTACAAGTGTGATTATGTAGTATCCCCATATATGAAATACTCCCATTATTACTTTATATTTTTCACATTGTTTAGTGTGTGTGTATATATATATATATATATATATATATATATATTGCTAACTCTTTTTTCATTATATCTTTAATTATATTTAATGAGAAAATAAATGTATTTTATCTAATTTAATACTTAATGAGGGTGAATTAAAAAATTGATTATAAATATTTTTGATTTAATGAAAGTGGACATATATATTTTTTATTTTTTTCATTGTGGTGGTTTCAAACTCCACAATTTTGTAATTCTTTGGTTAACTTAGATAGACCAAAAGCAGAAAGCTATAAGTTTGCTTGGTTCTCCCAGTTTTCTATTTATATATATTTTTTTCTTTAATACATTTTCTTAGGAGAATTTTAATGAAGTTGGGTGCTATGAAAGTGTCAATCTAGTTGAGATGTTCAAGTGCACCTCTAAAATTCTCTCTTAGTTTTGTTAAAAAAATATTTTCTCAAATAAAATTAATAGTATTTTTTTTCTAAAATATAAAAAATGAAACATCTTAGGAAAAAATAGTTCATGTTAACTTAAAATTATGCTAACGAATATATCATTCATTATATTTACTTTTATTCACTTTGCTAAATAAAAATCCTCATAGGAAAGGGACTTCTTCTGGTAATAATTATAGGAAAGGGACTTCTTCTGGTAATAATTAGTCCAAGTTATTATGTTTAAAGTTTTTTTTTGAGATTTCGATTTTTATTCATATTATTAATAGGAAATATTCTCCATAATTATTTTATATATATCATATAACTATTTATAAATGAAAATATTTTCTATTATTCTAAAAAAATTATATTTTCAACCCATAAAAATAAAAATTTAAAGTTCTTTTGGTCATAAAAATTGCACTACCATCTGTTTTAATATGCAATAATAGCTTTACATTTTAAAAAAATGGCAATAATCATGGTTACACTCCTTGAGCAATCTTTAACAAGCTCTGCGAATTTGCTGGTCTTAGTACTCTAAACATGGGAATCTGCATATCAAGGATTCTAATTTTATATGTCAAATATGATGCATGAAAACTTTTATTAAGTCACTTTTTCAATTTTATAAATGTTTTTGTGTTTTTTTATATTCATATTTTTCTCACATTTTTTCATAAATTTTTAGAAAATATATTTCCTCAAATCTATTTTCGTGTTTCTTTATATCCACATTTCTATGCTATATAGTGTCATACATATAATATTTTGATTTGTTATGGTTTTCAAAAAACCACCCTACTCAAAATAAATCATATATTGATATTACGTGTATCCATCAACATAACAGCAAAAGCAAAATTCAATTATAAATTACAAAAATTGTAATTTCAGCTAGCATTTATCATTTGCATTTGCCATTTGGTCACACAGCCTTATATTCGGAAAGGAAGCACCAGCAGCATCAACTTTGATATTCTTATTCACCCCAAAACTGGAAGCAAACAAGAAGCAAGACAAAAGAACTGGATTTGCGTAATTTTCAGGACCTGACCTATGCAAAACTCATGGCTTCCTTCCTCCAGGACCTTCAGCTGCACAGCCAAAGTTTGACCAAGCACCAGTCACCAACACACCACACAACCTTTACAGACATCTTTCAGTTCATGCCTTGATAATCTTTGCATATTTACTCCTAAGGTGGTGATAATAGCCTCCATGACTTGGTTAGTAAACCCCAACTGCACCGGTCAAATTTGGGTTTGTCAAACGCATTCATTATGTTCACATACTCCCAAATAAAAAAAAAAAATGCTACTAGAATGACCTTTGGGGTCTGAACTTTGGAGAGAGAGGTGAAAGCTGACCAGGCCAAAGTTTGATCCATATCCACTTGAGATGGAGTGACATTACCAATGTATGCTCTTATAATCCTTTTATCCGCCTTGCATAGGCAGAACCGATAGGAAAAGGTCAAGAGCCCTTTTGACTTGGGGTGGAAAGATAGCTACTTAAGTCATTCATAATAGTGTTTGTTTCTTTTTCTTTTTTATTTTCCGGGGAAAAATTTGCTTATTTCTTGCTTGCTTGTAAGATGAGATCAGGAAGAAATTGAAGAAAATATCAATCTGGAAAAAAGAACAAACCATGGGAAATCTTTAACTTTTATGATATCGTTTTCCATGCTTCTGAAGCTACACGCACACCTCAATTTAAAAATATAGTGGCAAGATGGTCTCATGATCAGCAAGTAGGACTCAGTTATTGCGAAAAGCATAAAAAGGTAGATGTGACCATGCTTATTACTTATTATCCAGTAGCCCAGGCTATTTACAGGTTATGAAAACAATTTTTTTTTATAATTCACACACTACAGCTACTTCAGCATTCCTGAAGACTTCTATAATTGCACAATCTTGAAAAGAATGGGAGAGGCTCAAGGGGTAAAATTTTGTGATATAGCAGAGATTGATAACTGTATATGTAGCATCCTTTACCAAGATCCGAGGCCATAAGTCCATTAAGCAGTTCTTTCTTAGACATGTCTGTAGCCTCGGAGGATTTGTAATTTGAGCCTGAGCTATGTAGAAATGGAGAGAAAAAAAGGAACAAGTAAACAAGTTAAAGATGACATTTCTTCAAGATGAATAAATAACCATCTATCGTTCTCTATAAGGGAGAGTGAGAGTACCATTGCCCAGGTTTTGGCCACCAAATCTCAATATTTCTCAGTTTTGGTGAATGATTATAGAGCTATAGAATAAAAGAAGACTAGGAAAGCAAAGGAAACAGAACAAGTCTTGAAATAAAAAACCAGAACTAAATAGAGAATACTCGACAACAAACAAAGAATTTTAAAATTTGATAATAACCAATCTATTAAATATGTACTAGCAGTAACTCTTTTACAAACCTTCAGCAGCAAAATAAATCGGAAAATCTGTGGCAAATATACAGACACAGAGAAAGCCTTGGGCTTCACTTTGTTATTGTCTTCAAGGTATACAGAGAATTTTGTAAACGTGATGTCCTGCCAAGTCAGAGTTTGTGCGACGTTCCCATTTCAAACTTTTACCACTAGGCTAATATGCGCAGACAAATCAAGCAATTTATGTCTTCCAATAGATCATATCATAAGTCCTAATTGTCATTAAATAGCTTCACTCCCAACTCTCTATCCTCACATTGCCTTATATATGGAACAAGAGTACCAGGATCAACTTTCTTCTTTGACTTGCAATCATAACTGAAAGGATAATGGAAACAAGGCTCCATAGACATGGCTCGTTTACAAGGAAGATATGTTCCATGCCCTGGCTTATGCAAAATCCATGATTTCAAACCTCCAAGACCTTGAGCCACATATCCAAAAGTTGACCAAGCACTAGTCACCAATGTGTCACACAAACTTAGGAGATATATTTCAGCCCATGCCTTCATATTATGTATATTATCTCCATGATGTTGGTATCCTTCCTGGCTTGGCTGGTAAACGCCAATGAGTTCCCCTGTCACTGCTGGTTCAGCCAAGTACATACTACTTAAATTCTTGTAAAACTCAGAATATAGAGATGTTACCAAAATTGCTTTTGATGAAGTCAGATTCTTGGAAAATGAAGCTAAAGATTTTCTTGTTTCTACTTTCGGTAGAAGTTTTTTATTTAAAGTGCATTCTAATATTTGATCCATAACAGTTCGAAATTGAGCAGCATTAGCATGAAATACTCTTATTTGGAGGCCAATCCTTTGATCTGCCTTGGCTAAGTGTGCATCATAGAACCTGGTGATTAGTTGCGTCCATACCTGATTTGAAGGGTTGAAAAGATATCGACCCAAGTGATGGAAGATAGTTTCTTTCTCTGGGAACAATTTGATTACCTCTTCCTTGAAAGATGGAATCAAGAAGAAAGAAGGGACAAAATATTGCTCTGATACCAAAATCAACCAAGAGACTTTTTGGAGAAGAGCTTGGCTTGGATCACAGTAAAAAAGTTGTTTATCTATATCGTACTCACGTTTTTTAAGAAACAGATATAGATATGATGGTGTTGGCTCCATTGATATGTTTACGCTATTCTTTTCTAGCATGCCCCCTAAACTATGAGCATATCTCTCTTCAGACTTACGAAACTGATTCCTAAGGGGAAAGTCCCTAGGCAGTAACCATGATGTGTCTGGAAATGGCTCACAAAAGAGATTAGCCATGTCAGTTCCATGATCGACAAGCAGCACTCGGCTTGTAAGAAGAGCATAAAGAAATGCTGACGCCATGCTTATAATCCTGTTTCCCAAACCATTATCAGGTCTCCAGACAATATATTTACACTCTGAGGGACCTCCTTTGTGACTAGATTTGAGTGTCCTTAAGGTTCTGTTGTAGGATTTGGTATAAGGTCCACAGTGTTTGTGAAGACTTTCATAAGTACGCAGTTTTGAAAGGAGAAAGGGAGAGGGCTTATAAGGTGAAATTCTGCGGTAGAGGACAGACTGGTATCTGCTTAAGCAGGTTTTCTCATCAAATTTGGGAGGGATTAGTCCATCAAGCAATTTATCACTGGTCATGTGGGTAGATTGAGAGGAAAAATTTCTTGAACGTGATCTTTCACTAAATCCAGGAGCCACAGTTCCATTGAGCAGGTTGTCATTGGGAATGCTAGTCGGCTGGGAGAGCTCATTTTCTGAAACTGACAATTTAAGGGTAAAAAAGAATGAATCAGTAAAAAAAAAAAAAAGACACTATTTATCGTCCAATTAAATTTAATTAGACAAAATTAATAAATTTGTATGTTTCATGCTGGAAATTAATTTTGAACATTGTGTCATGTAAACTAGATTCATTTCTTGAACCTGATCCTCCAATAAATCTGGAATCCAGAGATCCATTATGCTGTTTCTCCTCTGGTATGCTGGTAGGTGGAGTGTACTCATATTTTGAATCTAATAATTTGGAGAAAAAAAAGGCTCAAATTAGTAAAGAAGAACTTAACATGCCACTTTATCAGCTAAATACAGTCATCACTGAAAGACATTGTATTTGTATTGTGACAAACTCAATGTCTTTCATGAACTGGAATTAATTCAATAATTGTTGAATGTAAATGGGTTCATTAGTCAGACCTGATACTTTGTCAAATCTAGGAGCTAGAGTCTCATTAAGCAGTTTACTTTCTGGTCTGCTGGTAGGATCAGAGAGCTTAAATTTTGAATCTGAAAATGTGAAAAGAGAAAGCTCATATTGGTTAGTAAAGAACATGTCAATTTATCATCCAATTAAAGTTTTACAAGATGAGTCAGATGACCAATGAAATGCCATTGCATTTATAATGCAAACAATTTTATTTATTATGTTGTGTTAAATGGATTTATTTTGAACCTGATCCTTTGGCAAATTCATGCACCAGAGTGTCACTTTGCAGTTTGTCAGCTGGTAGGCTGGTAGGCTGTTTGGACTTATATTCTGAATCTGAAATTTTGGGAACAACCAAAGCAAAATTAGCAAATATAGAACAATGCGACACTTCATCAGCCAATTGAAGTTTTAAGAGATGATATTTAAACATGCAGTATAACTGAGCTATGTATTTTAAAATTTGAACAAATTTAGTCATGCCTTAATGTAAATGGATTTATTACATGGAAATTAGATCAGAATATAACTACTTGCATATATAGCATATATCAGAAATAACTGAAAAATCAAGCATAATCAATCATAGGTCTCACCCACATCTAATGCTGTAGCATTTTGAACTTTTACCCCAAGGACTTCACTTAGATCAAACTTTGAGTTTCTAGACATCATTGAGACCAGGAATAACACAGGCAATGATATGAAACATATGACTAAGACTGTTGTGAATCTTTTGGATATAAATCCCAATCCATCCTTGGTGGCTTGAAAGATTTCCATGATTTCTAGGTGTCTACCTGTAAACAGTAAGAGTTTGAGGTGACTGGGAAATAGATACGAATGCACCTGCTCTATATAATATGTAGGACAACAATATGTGACAGAAACGTGTGTGTGTGTGTGTGTGTCTATAAGAGTTCTATGTTGGTTCACTCTTCCCCTCTGCATGAAAGATTTGGATGCGTTACCTAATTGAACTATATTTACGATGTGCAGAAATAAAAGGGACACAATCAAATTCAAGCACAGAAAAAGCAGAGCAGAAGCGTCGGGGAAAAAAAGAAAAAGTATTGAACATGGACGCAAATTTACCACTTTACGAAGTAAAATGTGAATACTTCCTTTCAGCAAATGAAGTGGGAACTTGGGAAGTATAATAAAATATATGTGAAAGGAAAAGAGAAACCACAATAAACTGTTAAACATTGAATAGAAAGACGGGAAAAAATGCTTAAAACCACTTGAGCAAGCGTATGAAAGAAGAACGTGACATGTACATTTCAAATTCTGGTTAACGAAATCTTCTTCTACTGTTTATCTATGGCAAAAGTTAGAAGCTTTAGAAGAATAAGCTACACCCACTAATCGATGATTAACAAGAAAAAAAAAAAAGGTTGCTAATAATAAGCTTAATTTCTGAATCTTGAGTACAAACATTCATGAATCTTCCAGTTATAACTTAGAGATCGATGGAACCCATGAATACACAGAGAAAAAAAATACATGTAAAGATGGAATCTTCAACTGATATAAGATAAAGAGGGAAATAGGTTTGGAGAAAAAGGATGAAAGAAGTACCTGAAATCCAAATCCAAGATCAGCAGCAGAACAAGAAACAGTCTGGTCAGTTTATTTTGGCAGCTTTTGCTGCTTCTGCTTGCACCAATTATATGCAAAGTCGTCCTCTGTCCCATGGGCTATGGACCTATTCTTGATGTCTTTTTCAATTTTTTGGGGGAAAATTGGAAAGTGGAGCCACTAATAAAGAGAAAGCTATCTAATTATTTGGCCCACATTTTATTAAAAAAAAATATATGTTTAGAGGAATCAATCAACTTTGGTTTTTTTTTTTTAAAACTATTTATAGAAAATGAAATGTTTTTTCATTTTATTTAAATTTATTTGAGAACTATTATTTACTTGTATACCAATAACAAGTGGCAGCATGTTTGCTAATTAAAATAAGTAATTTTCTGGTGAAGGAATGTGACACTGTCGGCAGCCGCAGCAACCCATAAAAATTTTCATTGTAAATGTTCAGTCATTTATTTGGAAGGATGTCTTCTTTTTTTTTTTTTTTTTGAGCTAATTTATATATTATTAAATTTCCTTTAAATTGTAATCATTTATTTTATAGAGAAGCATGTGGCCATCAAATGACAATTCGTGTTTTTTATAATTTATATATACGTCTGTCTTTTTTAGTTTGTACAAGAAAGAAAGAGCATGACAAGTGCAAAATTTGTTCCTATTCTAAGTATATATATATATTAACTCTATAAAGAATGGTGAGCTATGAAGCGCAAATATATAAATATGGCCATCTAAGACATGATGCAGATACAAGAGATCTTAATTGTTTAAAGGCCTATTGCTCTTAAAATCTAATTCTTTAGAGTTTTTATAAAATTGATTAATTATTTTAATTTGAATAAAATTAGCTAAAATTAATAAAATTTTGGTAAATTTAGGCAAAATTCAAATTAATCAAAATAGCATGATGTCTTATGTTAAAATATTGAGTTAAAATAGTATTAATTGATGTTAATAATTAATGTTAAATGGTTTTACTATCTTTTTAATAAAAATTCATATCAGTTAGTTTACCACATCACGTGATATATTATTTCATTTTGATCAATTTAAATTTTAGCTAAATTTACCAAAATTTTATTAGTTTTGATTAATTTTATCAAAAGTAAAAGAATTCATCAATTTTGTAAAAATTAAAAAAAATTTGGATTTTAGGGGGACAATAAACCTTTTTTTTTAAAAAAAAAATAATATATGATGCACATGTTAAGTACTGTGTCAAAAAAATATATGATGTAATATGATATAGAAATGGGTGAACAAAAATCAGATCAGATTCAAAAAATTGACCGAATTAAGTTGGTTTGGTTCGATTCGATTTGATCATTTGATAAAAATGATTTGATTCATTATTAATTTTAAAAAATTTTGGTTTTTGTTTTTTGATTTGGTTTTTTAGATAAAAAAATAAAAATTGAATTAACCAACATTATTAATAAATCAAACCAATTTGAATTGAACTAGATTTAAAATACATGTAATTTAATCAAATCAAACTGAACTTTATAGGTTCGGTTCAATTAATAGGCACATAAATTTCAGTTTAATCGGTTCAGTTCGGTTTTAAATGTAACAAATTAAGTTTATTTGATTTTGATAAATAACCAAGTCGAATTAACCGAATCAACGCAAACATGTAATGAAAATTAAAGTGTATATATTTCATAGATTAAGAGGTACCTATATAAAAGTTAGATAAAGGTTACTGGGTACTTTTTTCCCCCAACAATTGATACACATTAGTGGTTGGTGAAAAGGGGATACTAGTTAGTAGGGTGTTGTCTCCATAACAAATTTTCATCATTAATAGGGGAAATTCCTTTTTATTTATATCAACTAAGTAAGTGTTTTCAGTTTTAAAGTTAAAATGTAGGATGATTTTTTTGCCTTTGTGACCTTGTTTTATAAAATTTTGCTTATTATCCAATTATTAAAGGCTTATTGATCCCTAAAATCCAAAATTTTTCGAGTTTTAATAAAATTAGTCAATTATTTTAATTTTGACAAAATTTATTAAACCTTCTAGGTTTCAAGTCCTTATTTTGATGAATACAAATAAGATTTATGACTAACATTTGCCTAAAATTGTTTGTGTTAAAACTTGCAGGTACATCAATTTCATGAACTGTAATGTTTCGAGAAGAATTTGCCTTTAGCACATTTGAGTTGAAGGTTGAAAAACTTTGAGTATTAAAGAGTGAAAGTCAAAAGCAAACTCAACTAAACAGATCAATAGACAATGTGCTTTTGGAATAGGGGTTGAACTAGACCTCGCAACCAGTGTTGCACTTTCACGACAAGTTTTGGAGAAATACTCTAGATTGAGCAATGCTCCTTCGACCTTGCAATGAGCATTGTACTTTTGCACCCAACATTGGAAAAATGCTCTAATTTGAGCTATACCTTTTATACCTTGTAATGAGCATTGTACATCTCAATACTTGTTGATAATTTGAGTGTACCTTATTGGGATAAATCAACTAAGTGTTTTCCGTCTTAAAGTTAAAATGTAGGATGATTTTTGACTTCGTAACCTTGTTTTATAAAATTTTGCTTATTATCCAATGGCTTATTGATCTCTAAAATTCAAATCTTTTCGAGTTTTAATAAAATTAGTCAATCATTTTAATTTTAACAAAATTTATTGAACCTTCTAGGTTCCAAGTCCTTATTTTGATGATTACAAATAAGATTTAGGACTAACATTTACCCAAGCTTGTTTGTGTTAAAACTTGCAGGTATATCAATTTCATAAACTGTAATGTTTGGAGAGGAATTTGCCTTTAGCACATTTAAGTTGAAGATTGAAACACTCTGAATATTAAAGAGTGAAAGTCAAAAGCAAACTCAGCTAAACAAAACAGGCATTGTGCTTTCACAACAGGGCTTAAACTGAACCTTGCAACCGACATTGCATTTTCACAACAAGCATTGGAGAAATGCTCTAGATTGAGCTCTTTGGACCTTATAATGAGCATTGTACTTGCGCACCCAACATTGAAAAAATGCTCTAATTTGAGCAATACCTTTTGGACCTCCCAGTAGGGTATGCTCAAATTATCAACAAGTGTTGAGATGTTTGCAACGAACATTGCGAAAATTCCAACAAGAGTTGAATCACTTCTGTAGATTTTGAAAACAGAGCATAAAAAACACATTTTTTGGAAATCAACAACAAGGGTTGATCATACTCCAGTGAGCATTAAGCCTAGAATTAATGGTCATTGAAGAAGAAGTGTTTAGATCAATTAAAAAAAAAGGGAAAAGAAAAGCTTTGTTATAGCAGTAACTCTCAATAGCTACTTCCAATAGGCATTTCAATAGGACCAACAACTTTGGAAGTTGAATATTAACTGTCAACCACTCGTTTGCATGAAATCAACTATGGTTGATGGCTTAGCAACAAGTGTGGAGTTTCTTCAATGAGTGTTAACTACTTACATTTGTAATGTGAAGTGACAACTCTTCTCTAATGGCTAGTTTCTTGTTCAACCTATAAAATGGAACCACTCTCAACAAAAAGGATAAAGAACTATTCTATTAAGTGAGTAATCCATTGTGAAAGCTATTCTCAATAAAAAAGGTTGTTACTTTGCGAACAAAAAGTGATCTAGCATCCAAAAAGACATTCATTGATTAAGCTTGAGAGAAAACTAAAAGAAGTTATGTTCAAAACAGATTTTGAAGTACAAACATCTCAAGAACCATTGTTACTCTCAATCACTCACATCTAGTATACCTTGTGAATGTACTTTGAGCATCCATTCTTGCTTGAGTGAGGGAGTTTTTCATTCATCTATAAATGTTAGCATCTCTTGTTATATAACTCAGCGTTGAGAAACTTTTTGACGGTATCTTTTGTGAAAGGTTTAAGGTAGTACTTGAAAACTATATGGGTTAAGGTTTGAGTAATATTTGTGAACTACTTGTAATAAGTTGATAGTGCCTGAAAATCTATCACTTGTAAAGGCTTGGTAAGCGCCCAAAAACTTACTTGTATAAAGGTTGTTGATAACACCTAAAACTATCAAAATAGTGAAAGTTTTAGTGGAAATACTAAAGGAGAGTGCATAGACAAGTTATGTCAAATCTCTATAAATCTTGGGTGTTGATTCTTCATCTATTTTCGCATTGAGTTTGAATTTATCATTGTTGTCATTGCCCTATTCAACCTCTCTCTTCTAAGGCATTAAGAAACAACAAAATTAGGTAAAACTAATAGAATTTTGGCAAATCTAGTCAAAATTCAAATTGATCAAAATAAAATGATATATCATGGGCGAGACAAACCGATTGACATAATTTTTATAAAAAAAAATTAGTAAAATCAGTTGACATTAGTTTAACTCAATATTTTAATATGACACATTATCTTATTTTGATTAATTTGAATTTTGGCTAAATTTATCAAAATTTTATTAGTTTTGACTAATTTTGCCAAAATTAAAAGCCAAAATTAAAAGAATTGGCCAATTTTATCACAATTTGAAAATGTTTTGATTTTAAGAGTCAATAAGTCATTATTAAAAGTTATCATATATACGTATTCAAACAAAAAATACCCACATATGCAATATAAACATAAAGCGTTGGATACGGTAATATGGTGAAAACAATCCAGTTAGAACAATCAAGTACCCTATTAACTACTGTTATAATTCTTGAAGATCGTTAACCAGCTTTATTCCTTATTTCCTGTATTCACAATGCCTCAAGTAAGGAAGAAGAGCACCACTGCTGACTTTCTTCTTTGAGTTGCAATCATAACCAGGAGGAAAATGGAAACAAGATTCCATAGAAATGGCTATTTGACAAGCAGGATTTCTGGGCCCTTGTTCAGTCAAAATCCATGCCTTTAAACCTTTAAGACCTTGAGCAACATAACCAAATGTCGACCATTTATTAATCACCAAAACATCACTTAAACTCAACAAATACATTTCTTCCCATGGCTTCATTACCCTTAAGGTGCTAATACTTATGGCTTGGCTGGCAAACCTCAACGACTTCTCCTGTCACAATTGATCTAATCCAGTACACGTTGCTCATATTCTCATAGTACTCAGGATGGAAGGATGTCATTAGGATAACTTTCAAAGCTCGGTTTTTAGGCACAAAAGGTATGAATGGTGATTCTTCAGTAGCTAATTCTGGCAATATATATATATTTTTTTGCATTGTTTAGGATAGGATTTGGTCCAGTACAGTTTGAAATGGGGTAGCATTAACATTGAATACTCTTATTTGAAGACCAATCTTTTCATCTGCCTTGGCTAGGTAGCCCTAATAGAACCTGATGATTAGTCCCCATGCCTGATTTGAGGGATTGAAAAGATAAATACCAAAGAAATGGAAAACAGTTTCTTTATTTGGGAATAATTTGCTTGCCTCTTTCTTGAATAATGGGATAAAGAAAAAAAAGTGCAGAATATTGATCTGATAACAAAATTAATGAAGGAACATTCTGAAGGAGAGTCTGACTTTGATAACAGGAGAAAACCTGTCAACATCATAATCATCGTGGTGTAGATTCAGATATATAAATGATGGTGGTGTAGTGTTCATAATATAGTTTCCTAAATTATGCACATACCTCAATTTATTATTGCGCAATTCACAGGTAATAACCATGATGAATTTGGAAACTACTTGTAAAAAAGATCAACCATATTAGTTCCATAATTGACAAGTAGGACTTGATTTGTGAGGAGACCATAAAGAAATGTAGAGCCAATGATTATGATTCTGTTTCTTAGTCCATTAACTAGCGGCCAGACTATGAATTTACACTCAGTACTAGTGATCATTTGCTTAGACTTGAATGTCTCCAGGGTTCTGTTGTAGAATTCGGTATGAGGTCCACATTGCTTACAAAGATCTTCGTAGTTGCATTGCTTCGAAAGCAGATAGGGAAACGGCTTATGGGTGATAGTTTGTGATAGAACTACTGATACCGACTTAAGCATGATCTTTGATCAAATCCAGGACCAAAAAGTCCACTAAACAGGTTAGCATCAGGTATTCTGGTATCGACATAAGTCATGAGATGATCAAACAGAAATTAGCAAGGGCAACATTTTTTTCATCACCTCCAAAACTCTCATACAAAACCTTTAAATACCTTCCCCTCCCCTCTCTACTGCATTGCCAAACATAGTGTTAAGATGCATTTAGTAGAGAGTTAAAGAAATAGGCTAATAACAATAAACAATTAAAGAGGTAAAGAACGAGAATAAAATGTTATACAATTAACTGTGTTTCTATTATATTAAAAATATAAATTTGATACAATTATCATGAATAGTTATATTAAGTTGATATTGTTTAATAATATTAATAATGATAGTTATAATTACTTTCATAATAATATTTTGATACTATTTTAATATATTACTATAACATTTATAGATTATAAATAATTGCTTTATTAGTAATTTTTTATTAGTATATTAATGTCACTTTATAATAATCATATTATTACATTAATAATTTTGATATGCTAGTAATAATTACTATATTCTAATACTATTTAGATTGATCATTATTTTAAATTATTAATAATTATTATTACATTAATAATAGTTTACATTATTATATTAATAATATTTATTTTTTTCTTATAATATTTAATTTTATATCATTTATATTAATGTTAATATATTATAAAAATAATTTTTTTTATTATCCATCATTCTTTAACCCCTGTCGAAGCATCTTTAAGAATACAACAGTAAAGAGTATTAGTTACTTTGGCCAAAATATCAAACACACCCCTAAACTTGTGCCTCAATAATCATAAAAAATAAAATTAACTTTTTCATTAAATTATTTATGAACTTATATTTTTTCATCAAATTTACTCTTGAGTTGCACTTTTGCACATCATTGTACTCATTTTTTTTATATCTGCTGCAGTTAAATAAACAAGTAGAATTATTACTTTACAAAAATATTATTGTGTCAAAATAAAATTATTTTTTTGAGATTTGAAAAACTTAAAGATTTTTAAAATTTAAGGAAAACTGTATTTTTATCGACTTAAATGTGTTTTAACCATATAATTATGTTTATTCATCCAATTGAAGTATATATAAGAAGAAACAAGTTAAATAAGCATATAATAGTGTGCAAAAATAATGTTCATAGATAAATTTGATGAAAAACACAAGTTCAAGAATAAATTTAATGAAACAATTTATTTTTCTTTTATTATCATTAGAGAATAAATTTAGAAGTGTATTTAATACTTTTATCGAATTACTTTATACAATTGTCCATCAAATGAGTGTAACATGTTGAGAATAGTAAAACTATCTTTCTTTTTTTTTTTTTTTTTTTGGGTGCAAGGGAGGGGTAAACCCCAAGAAACAAAAACAAACAATAATTATTGCAAACTCGGAGCCGACGAGGCCAAACAACACCGATCAAATGATTCAAAAGAATCTGCTGCACCCTATTGGTTTTGAGCTCAAGATTATCACGCCTCTGCCATGCTTCAAAGCTTCATTAGCAAGAAAATCTGCAGCTTGATTACCCTCCCTATACATGTCTTACTTGAACAATCCAGTCTTGCTGAAGGAGCTGTCGACACACTTGTACCAAATTGGAACGGATACCCAGACTACCATCTCCAGCCAACCATTGCACAACTAGAGCAGAATCGGTTTCTAGTCGAATCCTGCGATATCGTTTATCCCAAGCCAATCTTAAGCCTTGAATCACCGCCACAACTCAGCTTCTACAGCCAGACAAATACCAATGTTAATAAAAAAGCCTCCTAACCCATCTCCATTTTCATCTCGCAGCGAACCTCCTCCACTAGCATAACCCGGGCTTCCTTTACTGCACCCATCTGTATTAAGAGTCACCCAGTCCCCGGGAGGAAATGACCACCCAACCAAGCAAGAATTCCATCTGTCATTGCCACAAAATGCTCGATCTCAAATTCGAAAGGCTGCCTCAATCTGCTCCATGGAGTGTCCATCACGCCATTTCCATAACCATCAAATCGAATTGGCAAAGAAATTATCCCATTGCCTAGTAACAATATTCTCAACTTTCCCAAATAAATTGCGTTCGAGCCTTTTTCAACTAACACATTTGATTGGTTTACATCATCTTTTTAATTTTTAAACTCTTAATTATATTAACTAAGAAATAAAATAAAATTAGAATTTTGAACATATCTTATCTGTTGTAATAATCCTTAGATTAAATCAAGAGATGATGTACCAACCAGATGGTTTTTGTTTTTCTTATCTTAAATCATTTAGTTGAAGATTTTGATTTTGATTCTAATTCTCTAAAGACTTACCATTACTAAACTAAAAAAGGCATTTTTAAGTAGTTATTTGTTTAACGAAACCAAAATTAGCAAGTCTGATACAGGCTGGTTAAAATAGGAACCTTCATTTGGAAAGGTCATTTGTGACAACCAATCTGATTAACCACAGCAAAATGATTTAGTATAAATAAACAACAATTCCTTTTAAACTTTTTTTTTTCCCTTTTAATGAACAAAATAATATTAACCTGATGAAAAACAAACTACTACTTTGATCATTGAAGTCATGAGAATTATAACCAATCTAATCTCAAAAATTAAAAAAATTAAAAAAGGGTCATGATCCTTCAATGAATCAATCATGACCATTATTAACTAATTTTAGTCCCCAGCTCGCATCCTCACAATGTCTAACATCAGAACTAAGATTAACATTATTGTGTATGACATTTGCCTTCCTGTCATAACTTGGTGGAAAATGAAAGCATGGTTCCATAGAGATTGCTCCACGACAAGGCGGATCAGGGCTAGTCTTGTTATTAGGCATGAACAGAATCCATGGCTTGAGACCTCCTAGACCTTGAGCCACATAACCAAATGTAGACCATGAACTAGTTACCAATACATCACTCATGCTCAGTATATACATTTCAGTCCATGCCTTTACATTGTGCATATTGTCACCAAAATGTTGGTACTCTTCATGACTTGGCTGGTAAACTCCAATTACCTCCCCATTTACAGTTGGTTTCATCCAATACATGTTTCTCAAATTTTCATAGTAGACCGAATATAGAGATGCTACTAAAACAGCTTTTAATGTCTGATTCTTGGATGGAGAAGAAGTTACATGTTTTTTCATGTCTAGTTGTGGTAGCAGGTTTTCTTTTTTTGTACAGGACAGGATTTGTTCCATGACAAGGTGACTTGGACTTGCTTCAGGGTGAAATAGTCTTACTTGCAGGCCAATTATTTCGTCTGCTTTGGCCAAGTAAGCCTGGTAGAACCTTGTGATTAGCCCCCATGCTTGATTTGATGGGTGGAAAAGATACCGACCCAAGTGGTGGAAAACAGTCTCTTTATCAGGAAACATTCTACTAAGTTCTTTCCTGAAAAATGGCATCAAGAAAAGAGAAGGAACAAAGTATTGGTCTGATTTCAGGACTAACCAAGGCACGTTTTCAAGAAAACCTTGATGTTGGTCTGAGTAGAAAAGCTTGTCGTGATCATCATAGTCATAAGCTAGATAAAGAAGGAGAAATGGTGGTGGAGTAAAGATTGAAGTGTTCGTATTGTTATTCTTTAGCAGGTTCCCGTAACGGTAAATATTTCTCATTTCCAAGCTATCAAAGTGATTCCTAAGCGGAAAGTTCATAGGCAATAACCATGATGTATTTGGAAATGGCTCGCAGAAAAGATCGGTCATGTCAGTTCCATGATTGACAAGTAGGATTCTGTTAGTGATAAGAGCATATAGAAATGCTGAAGTCATGCTTACAATCCTGTTCCCAAGACCATTTGCAGGCAACCAGACAATGTAATTACAAGCTGCAATTTTATTGGACTGGCTAAAATTGAGTTCTTTCACTGCTTTAATGAAGGATTTGGTGTAAGGTCCGCAATGTCTATGGCGATTTTCATATTTACGAAGCTTTGAAAGAAGAAAGGAAGAAGGCTTATGCGGTGAAGGTTTACGATATAAGCTAGAATGATACCTGCTTATGCAAGATTCTTTATCAAATCCTGAAGCCAGAAGTCCCCCAAGCAATTTGTCTGTATTTTCAGTATCTGAATATCATACGGAACAGAATTAGGATAGCATGAACTTGTTGAAAATGAGCTGCAAACAAAGGTCTGGTTTTAAAGTCTTACCATTAGCAGTTGAGAATCTAGTAACATTTTTAGCCTTTTCCCCCAAGACTAGAGATTGAGCAGACAATTGTTGGATTAGATCAAAAGCTGATTTTTGGTATATCATTGAGACTGTGACCAGAACAGGCAAGGCTATGAAACACGTAGCCATGATTATTAGTATTATAATCCTCTTCAAACTGATCAATCCTTCTCTTTCCATTTTGACTAGAAATGATTTTCTCTAGATATGAAAGCTTTCCATGCCAGCAATCATCTTCCTGTAAATATTATAATCCATAATCATATAAATGGAAAATTTTCCAGTTGTCATTATCTTCCTCCGCATTTGGTTCAAGACTTGAGGGAAATTCATAGCAAAGAAAGGAAAAAAGTAATGCTTATTTTCATGAAAGGAAAATGACTAGATGCTGTTGTCCTCTATTCAGCTGCAAGCCTAAAATACTATTCTTCTATTTTCTTCTCTCTCTTTTTTTTAGAGACAACCAAATGTTCACAGATACATACATATTTGGACTCTCAATAACCAATGAAAATAAAAGAGACAAAGTCAAAAAAAGAAAAAAAAAAGATTACCTCCAAATGAATCTGAGTAGAAAAGAAGATAAATAGTGGATGAGTTCTAGATCATAATTAAACTTGCAAGGAAGGCCTCTCTTAATCAAGTAGCTAATTCATCTGGGAAGTCCATTAGTAAAGGAACCTCAAAGTTTACTAACATGGAGTCCATGTTCATTATCATATAAACTATAGATTAAGGACAAGTTTTGACTTTTGATTATGATTTTGTTTTTCTTATTTTTTTTGGAAGTTGCAGTCACGTTCAGTATTGGTCAGTTGGGAGGTCATATCTTAGGATTTAAGTATTGGCAATAATAAATGGATTTCTTCTTCTAACACAAAATCCTATGAAATCCAGTTCTTTATGCATTCTTTGACCACATGATTTTCCATCAAAATTAAATATTTTTCGTCAATATGGTTATGGACAGACAAATAGCTCCAACTCCAAGATCCAAAAGGATCTTGACCATAAAATAACTCTAATTGCTGATTCCATATTCTTCAACTTCAATGATTTGCTCATTTTGCACTATTTAATTTGCTCATCTGGAAGGAAACAGCTAAAAGATTTAAGGGAAAGCAAATTACAAATGGATAAGTAACTTATAACCAGACCTATTATAATTATTATCAAGCTTTAGTCCTGCAGGTTCATCCTCACAATGCATAATATGGGGGACGACAGCACCCGTATCATCTTTCACCTTTGTCTTGCAGTCATATGTGGATGGAAAATGGTAACAAGGTTCCATTGACATGGGTCGCTGGCAAGCCAGATTAGGCGTCTTCCAGTTTTCAGGCTTGCAAAGCATCCATGGCTTCAAATCATCAAGGCCTTGAGCCACATAGCCAAAGATTGACCATGAGATTGTCGCCAACACATCACTCATGCTCAGGAGATAAAGTTCAACCCATGCCTTTGCATTGGGCATATTATCACCAAAGTGTTGATACTGCTTATGACTTGGTTGGTAAACTCCGATTACCTCTCCAGTCACAGTTGGAAATGTCCAATACATGTTTTTCATATTCTCATAGAATTCTGAATATAAAGATGCTATTAGTACAGCTTTTGATGTTCAGTTTTTCAATGGAGAGGCTATGAATTTTTTTTTATCTAATTCTAGCAGCAGATTTTCCTGTTGAGTACAAGCTAAAATTTCATCCATTACAATTTGTAATGGACTGGCTTTAGGATTGAATATCCTTATTTGCATACCAATTATTTCGTCTGCATTTTCTAAATAGACTGATAGAACCTAGTGATAAGTCCCCATGCCTTATTTGAAGGATGGAAAAGATACCTACCCAAGAAGTGGAAAGCAGTTTCTTTGTCAGGGAACCTCATGTCTAGTTCTTGCTCGAAAGAGGGGTTTAGGAAGAGAAATGGAATGAAGTATTGGTCTGATTTCAAGATCAACCAAGGGACTTTTTGCAGAAGTTCTTGGTGTTTTGCACAGTAAAATAACTTATCATAATCATCAGAGTTGAAAGCAAGAAAGAGATACAAAAGTGATGGTGGTGAAACTGACACGGTTGATGCATTAATGATGCTGTTCCTTACCATGTTCCCATATTTATCAGGAAATTGTAGATTCAGTCTTCTGAATTCCTTCCTGAAGGGAAATTCCTGTGGCAATGACCATGAGGTATTCGGAAATGGATTGCAAAAGAGATCAGACATATCAGACTCTTGTTCAACAAGAAAAACTCTGTTAGTAAGGAGAGCATACAGAAATCCTGAAGCCATGTTCGAAATCCTGTTCCCCAAGCCTTCAAGGGCAGTCCATACCATGTAGTTGCACTCTGCAGGACTGGAAATGTTTTTGTCACCTAGCATTTTCAATGTTCTATTGTAGGATTCTGTGCAAGGTCCGCATCTCTTATGAAGACTTCTGTACTTGCGTAGCTTGTAAAGGAGGAATGGGGAAGGCTTGTGAGCTGATGTTTTGCGGTATAGGACAGATTGATACCTGCTTAGGCAAGATTCTTGGTCAAATCCTGAAGCTAATAGTCCACTAATGAGTTCATAATTAGAAATGCCAGATCCATTAGTTGAAGATGAATCATGTTCTGAACCTGTTAACAAGAAAGAGGCAAGACAATCAAGTCTACTTTTCATCACTTTCTCAATGGGAAAAGATGCCTTAATTAGATGATCAACAATGCCTTACCAACACCGAGGAACTTGACTTTAGAAAATTCACCAATTAGATCAAACATGTGATGTTGGTAGATAATTGAGAGCATGATCATGGTAGGAAAAGCTACCAAACAAGTAACAAAGGCTAAGGTCTTCATCATATTCAAACTGAGTATTTGATTTCTTCATAGTAATGAAGGACTATGTAGTTTGCAGGAGTTGATAAAGTGAGAAACCAATAGTTTCTTTAGATGCAAGAATTGGTGCTAACTTTAACCATGCATGGAAGTGTAGGCATGTGATCAAGTTTAGGCTGTGTCTTCCTATAGGGGGACGTATTAAGGAAGTTAAGGCTGTTTAAGCATATCAAGAAAGAATTCAATCATCTTTATTTACGCAAAAAGTCTGCAATTTCTCTCTCTTTATCTCCTTTTTTTTTTTTGGGGTTAAGTTGATGTGAGAATCAAATTCCGTTAAAATATCATTGAACTTTATTAAAATTTATATGCAAATGGCATGTCCTTCAATAACTAATTAACTAAATAAATAGTTCTCAATAAGAATGTGAAGATTGTGCTTTAAAAGCTGCTGAAATTGCAGTTGAATATGTCAAAGATATTGTTGAATGTGTCAAGATTTAAAGTCTATGATTTTAGGAATTGTTTTGATTTTCTAGCTGTTATTGTTAGTGGCTAAAGTTTAGCTAATTAGTTGTTATTATATCTCATTTTTTGTTACAAATTCATCTATTTAAGCATTTTTTTCAGTCAATGAAATTACGAGTCTTTGACTTTCAAACCTTTCAGTTCTATACTATTTTAATAACCATCAGATTGGTATCAAAGTTCCTTCTTCAAAGGACTTGTGAGTGAATTGAGTAAAACTCACCTTAAAAACCTAAACACCTTGCTTCATTCCATCCATGGATTCTGAAACACCATTCATAGCTCTAGCACCACCTGTGTTTAATGGTGAAAATTTTTGTATTTAGGCAGCCATAATGGAGGCACACCTAGAGGCAAATGACCTTTGGGAAGCTGTAGAGGAGGATTACTAAGTTCCTCCATTGCCAACAAATTCAACAATGGCACAGATTAAAAATCACAAGGAGAAGAAAGCAAGAAAGTCGAAGGCAAGAGCTTTTTTGTTTCTTATTGTCTCAGCAGAAATTTTTACCAAAATCATGAATTTGAAATCAGCATTTGAAACCTAGAATTTCCTCAAAAGTGAATATGAAGGAAATGAAAGAATCAAAGGAATGCAAATGTTGAATCTGGTTAGAGAATTTGAAATGCAGAAAATGAAGGAATCTAAGACAATTAAAAAGTATGTAAATAAGCTTCTCAGCATCGTCAACAAAGTAAGGTTACTTGGTTTTGAATTTTTCGACTCTAGAATTGTTTAGAAAATACTTGTAACTGTTCGTGAAAGATTAGAAGCTATTATTTCTTCCTTAGAAAATACTAAAGATCTGTTGAAAGTTACTTTGGCAGAATTACTGAATGCTTTGCAGGCTCAGGAACAAAGAAGATTAATGAAGGCTAAAGGTTTTATAGAAGGAGCATTACGCAATGAGTTGCAAGTCAACCAAGAAGGAAAAAGTAAGGATAAGAAATTCAAGAAAAGGAATTTTAATTCACAATATGCAACCAATAACACCAACAATAGTAACAAAGTAAAAAACAAAGAATTTCCTCCTTTCAAGTGTTAGAGAAAACCTAATGTCAAGTGTGAAAAGTGCAATAAGCTGGGGCATCATAAGAAAATTTGCAAAAGTGACTGACAACAAAAGAATAAGGCTCAAGTTACTGACCTACAAGAGGAAGAACAACTATTCGTAGCAACATATTTTACTAGCAGCAGCTCAAGTGAATGTTGGCTAGTGGATAGTGGATACACCAATCATATGACTAGTGATCTAGAACTTTTCAGAGATATGGATAAATCATAAGTATCAAAAGTCAGAATTGGCCATGGTGATTACATCACAGTCAAGGAAAAGGAAACCATAACCATTGAAAGTTGCACAAGTATAAATCTAATTTCCTATGTTATGTATGTACCTGATATTGATCAAAACTTGCTAAGTGTTGAGCAGTTAGTTAAGAAGGGATTTTCAGTCATCTTTAATAAGAAGCAATGCTTGATTAAGGATGCAAATGATGATGAAGTATTCTGAATCAAAATGAGAGGCCAAAGCTTCTCACTTGATCCAATGGAGGAGAAACAAATAGCTTATCCAGTCATCGAAAACAATGCAAAAATCTAGCACTGAAGGCTAGGTCATTTTCATCATACAACAGTGCTAAACATGTAAAGAAAGATGTTGGTCTATGGCTTACATCACTTGGAATCAGAATTACCAGGTTGCAAGGCTTGTCAATATTGCAAACAAGCAAGACTTCCATTCCAAAAATCTGTTTGAAGAGCAATAAAAAAGCTACAACTCATCCACATTGATCTTGTTGGACCTCAAAAAAGTCCTTTACTAAAATGGAGTAAATATTATATAATCTTTATTAATGACTTCATTCGCATGTGCTAGATATATTTTCTCAAATTTAAATATGAAGTTCCAGGCATTTTTTGGAGATTTAAGCAATGGATTAAAAACCAAAGAGGTTGTACCATTCAAATGTTGAGGTCTGATAATGGCAAGGAGTATTCAGACCAATTTAATCAATTTTATGATGAAGCTGGTATTGAGCATCAATTGACAACCCCATACACCCCATAACAAAATGGAGTCAGTGAAAGGAAGAACAAAACCATTTTTTAAATGGCAAGATGTTTGATGCATAAGAAAGGTTTTCCTAAGGAGTACTAGGCAGAAGCAACAAACACAATCGTATTCTTATTAAACAGGCTTCCTACAAAAGCTATAAATGGGAAGACTCCTTTTGAGGCACGATATGGGTTCAAACCTAACATGAAAAATCTGAAAATATTTGGTTGTTTGTGTTTTACTTATGTGCCACAGATCAAGAGGGACAAACTTGACAAGAAGGATGAACCTGGCATTTTTATAGGGTACAACAATTTCTCCAAAGCCTATAGAATTTTTCAGCCTCAATCTGGAAAGATTCTAATAAGCAGAAATGTAGTGTTCATGGAGGATGAAGGATGGGACTAGAATTTAAAAAATGAAAGAGGAAAAGCTCATGTCAATTTACAGCCCAACAACGATCACTTGCAACATCTATACCAAATGTAATGTAGTTGTAATAGAACCAGCTGGAGTTCAAGAAGCAATGCAAGATGAACAATGACTTTCAACCATGGAAGAAGAGCAAAACATGATTAAGAAGAATCATACATGGCAACTTGCACAAAGGCTTTCAGATAGAAAAGTCATTGGAGTTAAATGAGTTTTCAGAACAAAATTCAATGTTGATGGGCAGTGAACAAGTACAAGGCTAGGCTTGCTGTGAAAGGATGTGCATATGTCTTTGGTGTGGATTTTTCAGAGACATTTGCTCTAGTGGCCAGACTTGATTCTATCATATTACTTCTTGTTGTAGTAGCGCAATAGGGCTGGAAAGTATTTCAGTTAGATGTAAAGTCTGCTTTTTTAAATGGCTTCTTAAAAGAGGAAATATTTGTAGAGCAACGTGCAAGGCCAAGAAGACAAAGTTTATCTACTAAAAAAAGCTTTATATGGCCTAAAATAGGCTCCAAGAGCTAAGTATAGTTGAATAGATGATCACTTGATTAGCTTAGGCTTTAATAAAAGCTTAAGTGCGACAACTCTATGTAAAAAGTGAAGGCATTAACATTATCATTATTTTTGTTTATGTTGATGATCTTTTGGTCACAGGAAATAATTAAGGGCTTATTGATGAGTTCAAGTCTAAAATGTTTAAGCAATTTAAGATGACAAACTTAGGATTTTTGACCTATTTTTTGGGTCTAGAAGAAATGCAGCAGAGGAATTAGATTTTCATCAGTCAAAGAAAATATGCCAAGGAAATTTTGAAGAAATTTCATATAGAGAGTTGCAAGGCTATAGAAACTCCTATGCAAACAAAAGTGAAGTTTTCCAGAGATGATGGATCAGCCAAAGTGGATGAGAATCTTTACAGACGCTTGATTGGTTAAATCATGTATCTCACAACTTCTAGGCCTGGCATAATATAAGTAGTAAGTCTTCTCTCCAGGTTCATGCATTGTGCAAGTGAAGAACACATACAGGCTGCCAAAAGAATTCTCAGATATGTTAAAGGAACTGTTGATTATGGCATCAAGTATGCTAAAATTGATCAGTTTCAGCTGGTTGATTTTTTCGATAGTGATTGGGTAAGTTCTAATGATGATATGAAGAGCACAACTAATTTTTGTTTTAGCCTTGGTTTAGGTGTCATCAGTTGGTGTTCAAAGAAGCAATAACTTATTGCTCAAAGTACAACAGAAGCTGAATTTATTGTTGCAACAGCTACAGCAAATCAAACCATTTGGTTGAGAAAATACTTCAAGATCTATGTTTGAAGCAACAAGAATTAACATAAATATTTGTTGATAATCAGGTCACCATTTCAATTTCCTCTAATTTAGTGTTTCACGGCAAGACAACATTTTAAGATAAAGTTTTACTCTCTTAGAGAACTTCAACAAGAAGGTGAAGTCAAATTGATTTATTGTAAATCAGAAGATCAAATAGCTGATGAATTCACCAAAGCATTGCCCAAAATCAAGTTTGAAGAACTGAGGATCAAGATGGGAATTTGCAACTTCAAAGGCAAAGAGGAGTGTGAAGATTGTGCCTTAGAAGCCGTTGAACTTGTTGTTGAATATGCAAAGATATCGTTGAATGTGTCTAGATTTAAAGTCCAAAATTTTAGGAGTTGTTTTTATTTTCTAGTTGTTATTATTAATGGCTAAAGTTTATCTAATTAGTTGTTATTGTTTCTCATTTTTTTTTGTTGCAAATTCATCTATTTAAGCATTTTTTTCAGTCAATGAAATTATGAGTCTTCTACTTCCAAAACTTTCAGTTTTATACTATTTTAATAACCATCAAAGAATTTGTGGAAACCTTCAAACATAATTAAAACAATTAAAGGTTTGTTAGTGTTTGCATGAAAAAAATGCACCTAAAAAAACAAGCAACTTAGAAGTTTATGAGCATATTACCAAAGCTATAAAAAGGAAATTTTAGCACATTAATTATGCATAGGGATGTTAAGATCCTCTTCTTGTCTACTTATTGCAACAGTACAAGCTAAAATTTGATCAATAAGATTTTGAAATGAAGTATTCAGAATTGAAAAAACAATATTTCATACTTATTTATTCATTCATTTGCATCACTAAATAAAACTGCTAGAACCTAGTGATGAGTCCACATGCCTAATTTGAAAAGATACCTACCCTAGAAGTGGAAGAAGGATGGAGCTAAGTATTCATCTGATTTCAGCATCAACGAGGGGACTTTATGTTAATTGTTTTGGTAGATCTTCAGTTATGATGAAACATTAAATGGACTTTCTTATGAAATAATCAAACAAGTTTGGGCAATTTACAGTCTTTAATCTGTTCATCACGAGGGAGGGCAAATCATTGAGTTGGATAAAAGAAAAGTATACAAATCAATGTGCAATAATTAGCCAGTATAACTATTAACAAGCTTGAGTCCTGAAGTTGCGTCCTCACAGTGCTTGACATGAGCAAGAACTGTACCCATTGCAGCTTTTCTTGTTTAGCACAGGCTATCAATTGATAGAGTGGCTATCAATTTTTGTTTGTCTAATCCCGGCAGCAGATTTTCTTGTTTAGCACAGGCTAAAATTTGATCTAACATAGTTTGAGCTGGACTAGATTTGGGATTGAATACTCTTATTTGCAGACCAATTCTTTCATCCGCCATGGCTAAATAAGACTCGTAAGTGACGAGTCCCCATGCCTTATTTGAAGGGTGGAAAAGATACCTACCCAAGTGGTGGAAAACAGTTTCCTTGTCAGGGAACATCTTATCTAGTTGTTGCTCTAATGGTGGGATAAGGAAAAGAGATGGAATGAATAAGGAAAAGAGATGGAATATTCATCCGATTTCAAAATCAACCAAGGGACTTTTTGAAGCATTGCTTGGTGCTCTTCACAATAGAAAAGCTTGGTATAATGACCATAGCCGGAAGCTAGAAAAAGGTATACAAATGATGTTAGCAATTCCGTCGATGCATTGATGATGTTATTCTTGAGCATATAACCATAACTATGTGGGTAGTGGTTATCAAATCTTCTGAATTCTTTCTTGAAAGGGAAGTCCGGGAGTAATAACCATGAGGTATTCAGAAATGGTTCGCAAAAGAGATCAGCCATGTCAGTCTCATGTTCAACAAGCAAAACTCTGTCTGTAAGGACAGCATAGAGAAATGCTGAAGCCGTTGTTAAAATTCTGTTCCCCAAGCCTTCAAGGGTAGTCCACACTATGTAGTTGCACTCTGCAGAACAGGAAATGTTGGTGTCATTAAGCACTTTCAATGTTCTATTGTAGGATTCTGTGTAAGGTCCGCATCTCTTATGAAGACTTTCGTAGTTGCGTAGCTTGAAAAGGAGGTATGGAGAAGGTTTGTGAGGTGATGTTTTGCAGTATAGGACAGACTGATACCTACTTTGGCAAGATTCTTGATCAAATCCAGTAGCTAGTAGACCACCAAGAAGTTTGTTATCAGAAACGGTGACAGTTTGTAAGAAATTCTGTTCTGAATCTGGGAATGAATCATAAGCTCTTCTTCCCAGGACCTCGAGTTTAGGAAATGTCCAAATTAGATAGGACATCTGAGCTTGATAAAGCACTGAGAACATGATTGTAATAGTGAAAACTACCAAACAAACAACTAGGATTAAGTTTCTCGTTATACTGGACCAAGGTAGTTCCTCTTCGGACTTCAGATCTCTGAACTCGAATGGCAATTCTCAACCTGAATTCATTTCAAAAAGTAGATATATGTATGAGCGCGTTAGACATAAAAACACATCTCTAAATGCTATGCGGATATAATCATTCATAACCCTTGAGTTTCTGCTAATTCATTGACAACCAAAGTTTCAAGATAAACCATATGGATATGGAAAAAAACGCAGAACAGGATATGTTAAGGACTTACCTCAAAAATACATACTCTCTCAAATATTTTGGTACAAGTTTTTAAGGTCAGTTCGGTTATCATAAACAAAATTTTAGCGGGCAGGAAATGTGTGAATCCTTTTTGTTAAGTCTTTTGTAATCGTAGCCAAAGGAATACTTTGAGTGGAGAGGTCTTTTTACTTTGTCAGATGCGGAAGAAGATAATGGAGTGTGTAGGGCGTTTGATCGATTTCAATATCAGCAACGGCTTCATCAGTGAACCCCTTTTCTGGTTTTATCGAATACAAGTTCTTATAATTTTCAATGTTAGATTTGAGGATAATAATCATACCCCAGCAATAGTCTAGGCATAAAGAAAATTTTCCAATTCACCATTTAGAATAATAAATCAATTTAAAGAAATTTGTATAATATACTTTGAATATCGATTTATAAAAAATTATAAATGATCACTTCTAAAATTAAAATCCAAAATCAAATGAATAATTTTTTAATTAATGATTCAACAATTTACATAATGAATACAGATCATATTAAAATTTCTATTTAGTAATAGTATTTCTAAAACCTGACAAACAGTAAACTGGTTTGACTTGAACGATAAACCAGTCAAATTAATTTTTTTAAAAAAAATTTAATCTGATCCACTTTCGTCCGACAGTGAAAACACTGGTATGAAACACTGGCACTACTTACTAGCAGACTTCAATCTAGGATTCAATAGTACACAATTTAAGGCTGACATAAATTTATGGAGGAAAAAAATAAAGGAATAATCTAATCTAGAATAGATTAGAAAAGAAAATGAATGTAAGTTTTGCCTGTCATCACCATGGCAGCATCATACTAAAATATATGCAACCAAGATTTGATTTATGTCCAAAGAATGGCAAATTACCGTCTGCGGCTTTAACATTGGAAAACAGATAAGTGGGATTGGATCTACAAACCTTAAGACTATTATTGTATAATGCTATGCTACTACACAGAACTCAAGAATACATTGACATCTTAGTATTTTCTCTAGAATACTAGACAAACTCATGGACAAACAATAAAAAATAGATCACAAACACTAATCATAATTGCACTTGTACTTCAATTATGTAAAAATCACAAATAAATGAATCTACAATTCATTCCTGTCCATCCATCAAAGGCATATGGAATGGCAGTGTCCTAAACAATTAGATCCTTCCAGACTTCTGCATTATCAGTGCAGGTCTTCAAGCCTTTCATTCTCATCACTGCATGCATTCCCTGAAACGAGACCAATTTCCTGAGGATGCTCTTCAACAGCTTGGAGAGTAAAATGATAAGTCTGAGTAGCAGATTACCATCACTTCCAAGACATTTATGTAGAAAATAATAAGATGTATGCTCTTTTTTCCATAGCAAGAGATCATAAGCATACCAGTAAAACGGATAGCTTACAAGTTACCACCCCTTGATAGTTGATACAAACACACAAATCACTGTTCTCTAACTGCAACAGCATAAAATCCTACTGAGTAATGTTTTGCACCTGAACAAGAGCAATAACCTCATTAAGGAGTTGGATTACTAATCTAAGATCCTTTCCATGCCAACACCTTCATAATACACTCTTTTCATTGTTAGCCGCAAATCGAAATATATCCTTACATAAGAGGGAAAACAAAATTGAAAATAACAGAACATAGAGAATGGTGTTTAGCTTTCTAAATTTTTCTTCCCCCGAATTATTTATTAATAGATGGATGATATAGATCTATAAGCAAATCAATTAAATAATCTCCAATCAACAGCAAGTCATATACTCTTACAAGGAAAAACAAGAAAAGATAGGATGAATCATGAATGCCAAGATAAGGGGGTGATAATGGGCTCACAGTGGAAGAAGCGCTATTTACATGCTCAAGAACGTCAGAAGATCAACTACATGCCCAGAAAATTGCAGAAACTAGTTACTCCCCAAAAAACATTAGATCCAGTCAATTATAGCATGAGAAACATATTTGTATCACCATAATCTCAAAATCCATATATAAATTGATATACCTGAAAACTGAGTTTCAACAAATCACTTACCAAATGAAGAAAATATAATTCACAGAAAAATTGTGTTGTTTTCCTATCAATAAGCAGCAAGTTACAAGAGGAAAAGAAAACATATAGAACAGTTCTTCACAACAAAAAAAACTATATCTCTTACAATATATCTCGTTAATCATTCAAGCAGCATAATGTGGCGCCCTAGCAGCCATACTAGCAACCTGAGCCTGCATCTGCGCAGCCCTAACTTTCGTTGCTGTTGCCCTGTGAAAAAACTGCTCTCTTGACAACAGCCTCACATTCCTCAAATACTGATCAAATGGCACAGCCCCTTCCTGCACCGCCTTATCCAAGGAATAAACCACATCCTCAATGGCCAAATCAGCGGCACTACACTCCAACATCTGCTTCGACAATGAATCAACGCACTCAAACACATCATCGACATCCAAATCCCTCGCATTATTATTGCCTCTCATCTTCCCCTCATTCTCCTTCAGCCACGCCTCTACCACATCAGAATTCATCAACACCACCTGCAATTGCCCCTCTAACGCTTCCTTCAAGTCTTGCATCTCCTTCATCCCTCGATTTATCTCCTCCTCTCTCCTCCTCAACAACGCCTGCGCCCCAAATAACCCCTCCATCTCCGCCTCCCTCACCTTCCTCATCCCCACCACATCCCCATGTACAGTCTCTACAAGCTTATTTATCGCATTCCTCCTAAAAACATCCGCCGCATCCTCCGTCTGCACACGCCCGGACGCCACCGCAGCACCACCGTGCTGCGGGTATGGGGGCCGATTATTGCTCAACGGGCGAGGGTATCCAGTGGTCCCCACGGATCCAAAACTGGGCGACTGATTGGAAGCGTAAGTAGGGTTAGGATTTGGGCGGCGTTGAGAATAGAGAGGGGGATCGCGGCCAAAAACGACGCCAAGCTCGCGGACGAGGTCGACGAGGTTAGAGCTAGGGTAGATCCATTTATGGAGATAAGGGACGGAGACAAGACCGGAGGGGTTAACGTGGGGGTGAGGGCGTTTAATGATCATGTCGCGCGTGGGGTTGACGTAGACGACAGGCGGGTGGCGGGGGTAAGACTCCATGAGCCAAATGATGATTGGGATGTTATAAGTGACGCCTTGAAACGGCATGGGGATGGTGCCATCGGCTTGGAGAAGGTTAACGGAACGACCGTCGTTGTGGGTGAAAGTGGCAGTTTTTGGGTCGAGAGATGGGTAGGCGGAGAGGAGAGAGAGGAGGTGTTGGCGGATTAGCCATTTGGTGTCTTCGGTGTAGGGGAGGGAGGCGGGTTGGGAGAGGACGGAGGAGAGGAATTGTTGGGTGGCTTGGTGGTTCGGTGGTGGCGGAGGAGGAACCATTTTGGGTTGGTTTCGGATTGGTGTAAGAAAGAGAGGAAGGAACGGAAGTAGCTTAGCTAGAAGGAGAAGAAGCAATCAGTTTGCGCGTAAAGTTTCCTGTTGCTTACCGCTGCTTCTTGTTGATGAATTTTTCATTATATTGTTTTTTTGGGTAAGTTCTTCGTTGTTTCGGAAAAATTATTAATCAATTTCTTCTGGCAAAATCATAAAAAAAAAATCTTGAACTTTTAAAAAGTTTTTATTTATATTTTGAAAAGAAAATTTCTTTTAAAATAGAAAAATTTTAATTTTAAATTTAGCTCCACTTTAAAATTTAAAATTAGTCGTAAAGCATATTGCGTAATATGATTATAACAACAAATTTTAAATAATTTAATATTTTTATTTTAATTAATTAAAGAGTAATATATAAATAATAATTAAAATGTAATTATTATTTTATAAAAAATTATTATTAAGTAAATAAAGAAATAAAATAAAACTTATAATTGCGTAAAGAGTTAGTTATAATAAATAATTTTATATTAATTTATATTTTTTATTTATATAACAATTTTAAGAGAAAATTTATTAATTAATAATATGAAGTATTTCATAATTAAAAATAAAATAAATAAATAATTATAAATTATATATATATATATACACACACGTGAAGTAATTGCAATAAAAGATTATCTGTCAATTCATATTTTCAATATTATGTGTTATAATTTTAAGTGAAAATTTATAAAATTAAAATAAAATAATCATTGACAATCTATTATATTGTTATTTGTCTTTATATATAGAGAATTTTAAATAATCAATTGAATTAATTTAAATCTTAGTTTTATATTTAAAATTTTTACTTTTAAAATCTTTAATTTCTTATTTAGAAGTAGTTAATAATTTTTATTTTTTTTTATGTAGTATTGACTTCTTATTTAGAATTTTTAGTTTTTATATTTTTTATTTCTAATTTAGAAACCATTTTTATTATAGCAATTGAATTTTTTAATTTCCTATTTAGATATTTTTTTGATATAGAAGTTTTTATAATATAATGTAAAATAATAACACGTATCAATACTGTATATAATTATTTGATAAATATCAAATAATTATTTAATATTAATTTTGAAACAAAAATTAATAATATTAGTCTTAAACCCACACGTTGAATAGGATGATTATAATAGTAAATTTTAAATAAAATTAATATTTAATTTTATTAAATAAATAAATAAATAATTGAATGATTAATTACTATTTTATTAAAAATTATTATCAAGTAAATAAAATAAGAACATAATTTCTCAAAATTTATAATTATGTAGAAAGATATCTATCACAAAAGATTATCTATTGATTTATACCTTTAATTTTAGGTAGCACAATTTTAAGAGAAAATTTATCAAATTTGAGTGAAGTAATTCATGATAATCAATCAAATAAATAATATTAAGCTTTTCATAATCAAAATAAAATTAATAAATAATTACATATTGTATATATATATATATGAGATAATTATAACAAAATATTATTTATTGATTCATATCTTCAATTTTGTGTAACATAGTTTTAAGAAAATTTTTATTAAAGTTGTATGAAATAATTTCTAACAATCTATTTCATTGGTTGTTAGTTTTTATATACTTAAAATTTTGAATTTTAGCTTCTTATTTAATATAATTACTTTTTTAATTTCTTATTTAGAAAGTCTTTTTATATGACAATTAATTTTTAAAATTTTCTATTTATAACTTTTTAATATGGTAGTTTTTTATAACATAATATAAAACAATGGCACTTTGCAATTTTATATATCATTTTTTTACAAACAAATGACAAGTAATTGTTTAAAACTAATTTTGAGACTAAAATTAATAATATGCATTGATTTATTGATATTGTCATTCACATAGCATCAAAATTTGAGATTTATTAACATGATATTCACCTACCAAACTTAAAGCAAATCACAAAAAATCTTGAACTTTCAAAAGATTTTCATTTATATCCTAAATAATTTTTATATTTTAAATATATGAATTTTCATTTTAATTTTAAGTCTAGCTATACTTCTTTAAACTTAGTTGACCAAATTTACCTTGTTAGACAATTATATCATAACCCAATCATATTTATTTGATCAAAGTAGTTTAATAATAATGTGTGTGTGTATATAGGGTTTCCTCTTTAAACTTTATATATAATTTAATGGAATTCTAGTTTTTTCCTCTATAATTTATATTGAAATCAGGGTTAAATTTTCTTAAATTAAGGTCTGATTTGATAGAATTAGAATTTCTTTTCCCTACAATTGAGGTTTGATTAGATGAAATTAGGTTTTAATCTTCTAAAATTGAGGTGCAATTGGAAGAAATTAAGATTTTTTCTTAAATATTCTAAATTTGAGGTCCAATTAATGAAATCAATGTTTCTTCTAATATAAAATTTAAGTCCAATTAAATGCAATTATGCTTAAATCTTTTAGAATTGAAATCTGATTAGATGAAAGATTCACTCTTCTAGAATTGAAATTTGATTGGATGAAAGAAGGTTCAAGCTTATAGATGTTTTTTTTCTTTTTGGGAAGAGGGTTCAATCTTATAGAATTGACCTTCAATTTGATGGAATTAGAGGCCTTTTTGTTTGCAAGCATTTTAGGAATGATAAAAAAAAAAAAAAAAAAAAATACTTGCTAATTGGAGTGGTGGAAACAAGGCTAAGATAAAGTAATGAAATGAAATGTAATAAAAATTAATAAAATGTTAATTACTTTTATTTTGTTTGAGAGTTTTAAAAAAATATAAAATTAAAAGAAATAATAATATTAATTTTATTTAAAAATTTGAAAATATAAGAGAGAATTAATTAGAAAACATCAAATTTATAATTATATCTAAGACTATATCTATGATATTTTATTTTAGATATAAAATATCATATTAAGTATTTAGTAATTATTAAAATACTATCAAAATAATATTTATCTTATAATATATTTTATTTTTATTTTTAACACTTTTTTTATTTATTGTCTATCCTCAAATGTGTTTAAAAGATTAAATGAGGTAAAAATTAACCACATTAACTTTTCCACCGTTTAAATTATATTCTCAAATAAAATTAATTATTTACACTTATTTTCATTTGATAACCTACTCTCATGCTGCTGTAAGTTTCAGTCTTATAGCATGCAATTAAGCTCATTCTTCTAAAATAAAGGTCCAACTGAATGAAATTATAATTGAATATTCTCTAATTATGATCTGATTACATAGATTTAGTTCATTTTCTAGAATTTATGTCCCATTGAAAACAATTTTGGTTTCCTCTTCTGGAATTGAGATCTGATCGAGTGATATATACTGTGTTGTCTACTGTTCTTCGTAGCAGAAAGAGATGAGATGAAGGCTTTAGGACACAGTATCATCAACTTGTCCTAAGTTTCTCATGAATTGTTTCTCAGACTGGGTGACAAATTTGTGACTGTAACAACGCGGGAAACAGAAACGCAGAAACAATGAGCTCGCAGCTCTTACCATTAGCTGCAACACCACCACTCCTGCACTCCAAAACCCAGCCCTCTTCATCGCCTTCTACTTCCCACGCTATAACCCAAAGAACTCATATCCTACCTCACATATACAAGCACCCATCTGCAATTCTCCTAGAGCTCTGCACTTCTATCAAAGAACTCCGCCAAATCCTCCCTCTGATCATAAAAAACGGCGTCTATAATGAACACCTCTTCCAGACCAAGCTCGTCAGTCTCTTCTGTAACTACGGCAGCCTAACCGAAGCTGCCCGTATTTTCGAACCTATTGATGACAAAATTGATATCGCACTATGCTTACAGGGTATGTAAAGATCGGATTTTTGAATTCTGCATTGTCGTTTTTTTGTCGAATGAGGCATGATAATGTTGCTCCCATCGTGTATAATTTTACTTATTTATTGAAATTGTGTGGTGATAATTCGAATCTTAGAAGGGGAAGGAGATTCATGGGCAGCTTGTAATTAGTTGGTTTTCGTCGAGTTTGTATGCTATGAGTGCGGTTGTTAATATGTATGCCAAGTGTAGGAGAATTACTGAGGCATGCCAAGTGTAGGAGAATTACTGAGGCGCATAAATGTTTGATGGAATGTCTGAGAGGGATTTGGTTTGTTGGAATACGATAATTTCTGGGTACGGGCAAAATGGGTTACCGAATATGGCGTTGGACTGGTTCCCAGGGTTTTTGATGAAGGGCATCGGCCTGATTCTGTTACGGTTGTTTCCATTTTGCCTGCAGTCGCAGATATGAAGTTGTTGAGAAATGGCAAGTCTGTTCACGGGTATTGTATTAGGGGTGGATTTGAATCGCTTGTGAATGTTTCGACTGCGCTGGTGGATATGTATTCCAAGTGTGGGGCTGTGGGGACTGCTAGAGTGATTTTTGATGGGATGAGCCATAGGACAGTTGTTACTTGGAATTCAATGATTGATGGGTGTGTGCAAAGTGGAGATCCTATGGAAGCAATGGCACTATTTCAGAAGATGATGGATGAAGGAGTTCCACCAACTGATGTTACTGTTATGGAAGTTTTACATGCCTGTGCTGATTTGGGCGATCTTGAGCAAGGGAAGTTTGTTCATAAACTAGTGGATGAACTGAAACTTGATTCCAATGTCTCTGTTATGAACTCTTTGATTTCAATGTATGCCAAATGTAAGAGAGTCGATATTGCTGCTGATATATTTAAAAATCTGCAAAATAATACACTTGTATCTTGGAATGCCATGATATTACGTGATGCCCAGAATGTGTGAGTAAATGAGGCCTTAAACTCCTTTTGTGAGATGCAATCCCAGAATATAAAGCCAGATTCATTTACAATGGTGAGCGCGATTCCAGCTCTTGCAGAGTTATCAATTCCGCATCAGGCAAAGTGGATTCATGGACTTGTTATTTGAAGGTTATTAGAAAAAAATGTTTTTGTAATGACTGCTCTTGTTGATATGTATGCAAAATGTGGAGCCATTCACACTGCAAGAAAGCTCTTTGACATGATGACTGAAAGGCATGTGATTACTTGGAATGCTATGATAGATGCATATGGAACACACGGACTTGGAAAAACAGTAGTAGAACTTTTTATGGAAATGCAAATTGGGTTTATCAAGCCAAATGATATCACATTTCTGTGTGTTCTTTCTGCTTGCAGCCACTCAGGTTTGGTGGAAGAAGGGCTGAAATAATTTGCCAGCATGAAGAAGGATTATGGACTAGAGCCCACAATGGATCACTATGGAGCAATGGTTGACCTTCTTGGTAGACCTGGCCAGCTCAATGAGGCTTGGGATTTTATTCAGAAGATGCCTGTTGAACCGGGGATTACTGTTTATGGTGCAATGCTGGGAGCTTGCAAAATTCACAAGATTGTTGAGCTGGGGGAGAAGGCAGCACATGAACTCTTTAAGTTGAACCCAGATGAAGGTGGATACCATGTTTTGCTTGCTAATATATATGCCACAGCTTCAATGTGGGACAAGCTGGCTGAAGTAAGAACTATGATGCGGAAGCAAGGGCTTCAGAAAACTCCTGGCTGCAGTGTAGTGGAATTAAGAAATGAGGTTCACAGTTTCTATTCTGGCAGTACAAGCCATCCCCAATCCGAATAGATCTATGCTTTTCTTGAGATGCTAGTTGACAAGATCAAACTGGTTATATACCCGACACCAATTCAATACATGATGTGGAAGATGATGTTAAGGAGCAGTTGCTGAATACCCATAGTGAGAAACTGGCTATTGCCTTTTCACTTCTAAATACAAGCGCAGGAACACCGATACACATTAGGAAGAATCTAAGAGTTTGTGGCGATTGCCATAACGCTACAAAATACATTTCACTTGTGACTGGACGTGATATCATAGTGCGGGATATGTATAGGTTTCACCACTTCAAGAATGGAGTATGTTCTTGTGGGGATTATTGGTGAATTTTGGCTTCTGATGTCTTGATTCTAGATTCTTTGTATACTAGCACTACCATTTCTAGTTTTTGGAGGTCAGGGACCTTGGAGGTAATATGAATGAGGTTTCTGATGAAGTTCTTTGCAAGTTTTCTCACGAATCTTGGGAGCGTAAAACATGATCAAGTTATGATGCCAACCTATTCAAAATTGAAGTCTTCAAATACAACGTAGTAGCCTCTATTTTCAGGAATCTGTGTCATGCAGGACATCTGCGCAATCGGCTTATGTTTAGGACAGGATATTCGAGGATTTTTAAGTGAAGGAATTGTCCCGACTCTAAACAGAATAAACATGACATACTGAACGTTTGATAATAATAATAATAATAATAGTGTTAATTAAATTACAGAATCTTTACAGATAATCATTAATTAAATAATTCAGTATAAATTATCTAAGTACCTAAAAAGCAGAATCGAGTATATCCTAAACAAATAAAAATAAAGATGAAAGATGAATCTAAGCCATAAAACGATTGCATACCCAGATTTGGTTTAACTAAAATAATTGATTTTGTTACCTGGAGAAGAGCTTTCTTGGACTGCCATTTGTAGCCAACAAAATCCTTGTCTTCACTCCGATGTATCAAACGAAAAAAAAGCCTCTTTATCATCCACTAGGAAAGTCCTTTCCTCTGAGCTAAGAAAGTTATCACCTTTATATTTAGAATGAATGATTACTCTTTGTTACGGTTGTTTCAGTGAGTTGGCTGCTGCTGGGGTGTGGGGGATCGAATCTGTGTAAAGTTTCTTATTTTCTTGTGGAATATCTATATCTATTGGTTAAAAAATAAAACGATGCAATTTAAGAAAATTTGCATAGAGTGCATGTCTGTGGATAGCACAGTCAAAATAGGACCTTCATCATAGAGCCATCATCTTTCAAGTTCCACTAGAAATCAAAATTGTAGGAAAAACCCTGCATTTTAGATCTATTGTTGAATTTGAGTCGAGCCTAATAGAAGATGAAAATTACAACAAACATTGAGGAGAGCCATCAATGATATACACACCTAAGATGAATCGACGAATCATTACTAAGTAATTGTGGCATACAACAAATCAATAATCTCCCTTATACCAACTCCATTGATTGGGTTTGTAATACATCCTTTCTTGACTTAACACAGCCACAGCTAACTTATTCTTCTTCTTCTTTTTTTTGGCTATGGCTGCTTCACCTAGCCTTTTTTTAGACCAACTTCCTAAACAGAGATTTTTGCTATCTCTGCAGCAATGACTGGTACTGAGAGGAAGTCTTAACTGTAGCAATGACTGTACAATCTCCCTTTGAAGCTCGTGATAATGATATTATATTACATTAACATCATTCATCAAAACAGGTACAACATGGCTCAAGGCCCTTTGTTATCATATCATGCACAGAAAAGATGATGGAGGAGAAGAGACTCTATCAAAATACCTACAGATCCTGGGTGAGAATCTCGGAAGCTCAAGTTTCCAAAGAAAACCAATTTCCTCATCTCTTGAGTATGCCTTCTCCTAGGCTTCTTCACCACTCACATGCCATATAAGTCATTGTCACATACCATCAAGAATTCCAAATGCAAGATGGTATGCATAGCCAGAAATCCCAAGGACAGTATGGTGTCAATGTGGCATTTCTTCAACAACAAGAGGACCTCAGAGCAAGGACCTTACCCTTTTGACAAGGCGTGTTCCCTCTATGTACCATTCTTTGAACCTGTTTTGCAGTATTGGCATTAAAGCTTCAACAGGCCATATAAGATTTTTTTTTTTTTGAACAGTTGGCCGCATAAGATATTGTTCCTCAAATACGAGGACCTGAAAAATGACAGAAAAAAGCAGGTGAATAAGTTAGCTTCTTTTCTGGGAAGGCCATTTGCCAAGGAAGAGGAAGTTGAGAAGGTGATATAGGAAGGTGTGATTTTGAAAGGCTAAAGAACGTGGAGGTTGATAAAATTGGAGCAGCTAAATTGCTGCAGGAGCTGCCACAGACAGCCTTCTACGGGCGATAGGGGATTGGAAGAACTATTTCACTCCTGAGATGGATGCACGTCTTGATCAGATTGCTCACACGAAACTTGATGGATCCGGCCTTGATTTGTAAGATCTACCACTCTTGAAGGCTCAAGTGTCATAAATCTAGCGTGCTGATATACAAAAAAATAGGTTTTTTCTATTGGCATAATTTCCTACTTGCAGAGAGTAGGTTTTTTGCCAGCTCTAAGTCATAGTACAATGACCTGACGCAAATTTATTTGTGTTTGTGCTTCCTGGGGGATAACTATATGCTGTTCCCAACTTGGGACTGTAATCAAGCTATCATATTATCGTGCTTCCTTGCCTTAGTAGTAAATTTATTTTGTTCCCTACTTAAGGCTGATTATGCTGATCATGAATTCAAATCAACAACCACGAATATCAACATGAAAAAAGTTTTATGCAATGGAAATAGCAAGCTCCGTAGTGCAATGCACTTGATATCTATCTACTAATTACGCCAAAGATCAAAGTTATCAGGAAAAACTGTATAGATAAATGAACTAACAGATAAAACAATCACATCATGGAACCATGAGAACAATCAGGTGCTGTAATCCATGTGTTAAGTTCAATGATGTACTAACCGGATCTGAGAACTTGAATGCAGAGCCAAGGTTCAGGTCCTCACCTTAACTAGCCACTGCTAAATTCGGACCCAACCATCCACTAATATTCAAGGTTCATGGGACATTAACAAACATGACACAATCGAAGATTCTATCATGACAAGAGTCGTGAGGGAAAAGTACTAAGCATTTGAAATTAGCTTAACCTGTTTGCAAGCAATTAGAACATCAAATTCCAATGTCGGGCTACACGATAGAATTTCAGCAGACAACCAAAATTAAGAGAACAAAGAGGAAAACCCGACCTTCTAAAAAGGATAAAGCGAGAAGTAAATATCTTACACCCAGTGCTAGCCTCACACCAAAATAACAAAGCAAGGAGGCTGGTCAATGTATCTACAATACCAGCTTCTAGCTCTAAATTTTTGTCTTGAGATTATCTAGTATCTGTACATTCACCTCCAAACATCAATTAAGGTTTCATGTGTAAACATCCAACAAAATAATTCTTTCACAATTTTGCAACCTATGTACGAAAATGTTACTTCCACCACCAAAACTGTCGAAACAAATAAATCCTCCTCATTCTTGCGTTGTATGTCATAAAGGCTCTGGCTTTAATGGGATCGGCATTCAGGTATTCAAAAGCATACATTTGTTTAGCCTCTTCTAAGCCATCAATCTCCATCACAGCCTGTAATAATTCCGAGGCATTGATTGCAGTTTTGCTTTGCTCCATTGCATCAGCCAAATGCTGCATTCTTGACGCCACTGCCAACATTGCATCTTGAAGAGCTTCAGATCCACGGGCCCATTTGGGAAGTTGTCTAACAGGCTGGATCAGAGGAGGGTCACGACTACCATCTGGCATACGCTCTGGTGTTCCAGTATATGATTCTGTTCCATCAGTCTTGTTCACATCTTCTGAACTTGGTGAGCGGAATGAAGGAGAATCTTCTTCAAAATTCTTTGTTGCATGACCTCCATCCTTCATCTTAGCCCATCGACTAGGGGCTTGGTAATTTCCACAAACAATTTTCAGTTCATCATACATCTCTATCTGCTTACCCCGAATTCCTTTTGCATGAGGATGTGCCTATTGAACATGATTGAAAAGGACCAACACAAATACAGTAAACAAGAGTGTGAAGTACCAAGGGGATGACGTCTACATCAAAATAATAAATTTAACAATTAAACACTTACTGCAATGTATCTCTTCCATAGATCATCGCTATCACATTCAATCATCTTTGTAATGGGATTCCACCTAAATCTATCTTGACTTAGCATATCCCTTATTACCTTATACCTCTTTTTAATGGTCTTAAGACGATTAACAACTTTTTGATTGTTCAACTTCAAATTAAAGCGAGAGTTCACAGCAATACAAGCAGCAGTGTATGCATTCTCATTAAAACATTTGTCTATTTTATTTCCATTTCTAGCCTGAATAGCAAGAGCTTCTATAAGGCACTTGTCCATAGCAATAGACCAAACAACATTTCTTCCTTTATGCTTCATCTCCCTTCTCTGCGCTTGCAAATCATAGTGGTTCATTTACTGACACAGCAAAAAAAAACAAATTGCTTCATGAATTTATTATTCAACTAAATCAAAGCTAAGCAACTACTGAAAGAATAACTTATCAAATTCTCAAAAATGTATAGTAAAAATTAATTTGTTTACTCATAAAAATGTAGACTTTCATCAAACGCATAAAAATAGTGAAAGCACTGAATAATGAAAGAAAAAAGCAAATAATGATTTCTGCCATTAAAATTAACATGGGGTCATCAAACATAACTAAGCGAATAAAAAATAAGAGGTTTTGTGTTTCTGGAAAATATTCAAGCATACCCTTAATCGTTCCAGATATGACTTGCTTATATTTCTCAAATAAACAGAAAGCATACCATTCAAATTCAGATTTGTAAATACAAGAACCATAATCAAAGCATGTTAACTCATGCTCGCTAAAAATAAAAAAGCATTCTTTAAAAAAAAAAAAACCATAGCTGCACAACCCTCAATTGGTTCCAATAGTGGTGTTTTCAGGTTATGGCACACCTAAGTGGACCATTGTCAGGTGTAGGTGACTGATAATGGATTTCAAAATCTTTTGAAGGATTTTAACAGAATCTATAACTCTTAAAAAATACAAGAAAGTCAATGATTTTTGTTATAAATAATAGAACTGCAAGCAAACTAGAAGTTTTGAAAATCTGATACTGCATGAGTGATAGCGAAACAAACTCAAAAAAAAAAAAAAAAAGAAAGGTTTTTTGAAATAAGTTAGGAAAAAAGGACGCAATAACAGGTTTTCATTGCAAAACAACTAGAAAGACAGCGAGAACAATCATTTTCATAGGAAAGAGGGAGAGGTAAAGGATTTCACTGATTCATCAAATAAGCACGTTGAAAGATTTGTGGCTTGTCAGACTAAAGAAAACCATCTAACAAAAGCTTAAAGCTGCTGCAATCGTTTCCACTTCAACTTCATTGAATTTAAACATTGAGTTTCACATGGCTGTTGATCCTTTGTCCTCATTTACTTTGTTTCCCCCTTTATAAACCTCAGAAGTTAAAAAACTTCCACTGGGTTGTTGATCCCTTGACCCTCCACTCACAAGCTTTCTCTCAAAATAACCAGTTTAAGTTTAACCTGATTAAATGATAAAAGACAATGGACGATAACTGCAGTCAAGATTCATAAGCTGCCCAAATTTGCAAAATTCCCCTCATACATGACACCTAAAGGGTCAATTGGATCTTTTGATAGAAATATAGCAACTTTTACTCCTATAGTTTTCAGCGTGGCAACTAAAAACTCCAAGAAAACTAAAGAAAACCAGCTCATCACAAAATAGACTGCATAAGCTCAAAGTAACCCCATATTGCCATGCACATAGAAAAGTCTGGGAATTGGGGTCAGAGCATCTCTGCCTTTTAAGCGAATTATGTTGCAGATTATTTCCTCTAAGGGGCATATCCAAATCTTAGAGATCACTCAGAAACAAAAGGCGAGGCCCCACAGAATGGCATGGAGGAAGGGAAAGAAACAACTCAAGCAACAAATCAACATCAACATTACACTATCCATATAAATTTATGAATAATTTGGACCAAATTTTAAGAACTTTGGCCCACTTAATGGTTATTGAAATTGAACTACTTAATCTACATATATTTGGTCATAAAGAATCAGCCTCAACATCTAAATCCACCCATTTCGACTTCCTCTCCACCAAAAATTATAGTAGCACCCCATAAGGCTTAGTTATCTTGGAAGAAAACACAAAATAGCCATACTTTCACACACAGTAAAAGACTACCACTTGATCCTGTTGCTCCGCAAAGCAGTCAACAAATTTACCATACAAACTAAATCTCTTTAAAACAAACAGATTACTGCCAACATCAAATTAAGAAAAATAAAAAACAATTTGACCTGGTGACAAGTAAGACCATCATTTTATTCACCTTCCACAACCCACAATCACACATAAGCAAGTAAAATGCAGTGACTCCAACTACCATCTCAAAGATATGAGTAACAAGGAACAACATATTCACTAAAAATAACAGAACTTTATTCTCAGTTCAAAATGATAAAAATATTTCTATCAAATAAGCTGAAATTAAAGAGCTCAAAATCAATAACTTAACAGTTAAAAACCGATCCACAATCATAAAAGATCATTAAGCACTAAACTATAAGCTCAACTAACAACCTTTATGCATTTATATATAGAGAGAAAGAAAACTGGGGAAAATGATGAGAAAAGAAAGTAACGTTTCGCCGGTCAGATCGGCGACCGGAGGATCTCCGGAAGAGGCATCGCAGCCTCTAGGAAGATTAGAGAAGGAAGCTGTTGGACTTCATTTGAAATTAAGACAAGGATTAGGGTTTTTTATTCCTTTTATCCAGAAAAATGAAAATAAGAGTTCAAATTTTCCCAAGCTGTGGCACTTTCTCGAAACCAAACGCGCGGAGAGAAAAGTTAAATTCTTTCTGGATCGATATTGTGATGTGGCTGTTGGAGAACATATGTGAAGGACTTATCATTGGATGCCACGTACACAACAGATAAACTTATTTGTTGCCTGTCTGTGCACTAGTAAAAAAAACTTTACGAATGAGCTCAACGACAGCGCTGAACACGGGTCAGTTCAATCTGTATTAAAGATAGTTATTTTTTCATCCGGTTTGAATTAATTTAATTTACAAATTAATTTGATTGACTTTTATTTAAAATTATTTAGAAATTAAAATAATTTATCTATTTATAAATATTAAAATTATGAATAATTTAATTTAATTTAAAATTCAAAATGATTTGAAATTTTTTATGCATCTTAATCTGACTATTCGATGCAACTCGTTCACAAAGTGAAATGATTTAGTTCAAATTTGATAAAAAAAAAAGATCCAAATTGACTTGACCTATAAATAAATTCGATCTAAACTTCACACTGACTTATGTCACCTTTAATCTAAATATTTATAATTATTTAAAATTGAATCGAATATCAAAATTTTGAAAATGTCAAAATTATAAGTATATAGTGATAAATTTTCTCCATTTTAAAAACTTTGGAATATTTGATATGAATTTTTAATATTTTTAAAAATAACATGGTATGCATTTATATTATATTCTTTATAACCAGATAAACATATAAATTATTAACAAACAAAGTAAATAAATAATTATAATTTATATGGTTTGCTGTCTCAATAAAGCTGTGTCTATAAGTGTCATCTACTATATCAATCATATCATAATTACATTATTAAACTAAAAATCTACTTTCTCAAACTCATTAATCTTATTATGTCCAAAAAGTCTCTCAAATCTCATACTACTACATATACAATACATAATGTAATTCAATTTGTGCATTATTTGACTACATAATTATAGCACAATTTATATTATTCATAATAAATAGGATAGTTTGATTCTCATATTTTCTTCTAAATATAATTAAATTTTGATTCTCATTCTTTCTTCTAAGTATAATTAAATTATTTACTATTTTGAACCACCACCAAACACAGTGGCAAAAGTCTCTCTCATTAATGGATGTAAACTCTTACTGCCTTGGGCAAAAATTAATTAATTTTTTATATAATATGTTTATTTATAAAGTTAGCCTTTAATTAATCCTACACCAATATAGATCTAAATTTAATTAGGAATACTTCTAAATAAAAGTCCATCATATAAGAAATAATCTCTCATTATCGAGGAATATTTGTCTTAAATAAATTAGATAAAGTATTTTTCACATTCCATTATAAATATGAGACGTAATTTAACAAATCTTCACATTGACTTAAAATTTCTAGTCAATATATCTTAAATTTTTTGATATATTTCATCTTCATCAAATCTTCATATTTGAGTTTAACCTTTCAAATTTTTAAACTTAAATCTCTCGAATGCAACTTGTTTATTTCTTCAAACAAATTTTTGCACTATCAATTTGCTTGATCTTAGACCAAAAGCTCCACATTAAGTTTAATTATTTCAAATCTTTAGATCTTTAAGAATGTATATACTACTCATATAGTAATAACTTTACCCCGAATTAAATTTTTCCGGATCATCTCTAAATCTTATACCACTTATTAAGACATTGCAAATTAGGATATCAAAGAACACAAAAATTTTAATGTGACTTGGTGTAAACCTATTGCAAATTAATTGATTAATAAAATTACAAATGGAATTACTAATTAAATATTCACACTCACATTCAATTATATCACACAAATAAATCTACTAATAATTACTCAAATAAAAACTATACAATTATGAATTCATAAAGCTTTCACAAACAACTAACATCAATTCTCAACTCATTTTTATTCAATTGCAAAGCTGCTTAAATAACTATCATCGCATTCCATGAAAAACAATTAAAGCAAAATCTACTTCTTTTATAATAACATGAGTCAATCAATATGCTCTCTAAATTCAAATAATAATGTATCAATTGGATTGTTTGACACTATTTTGCTATTTCTTTTATGACTTTTTTTTTATTATTTTGTTCTTTTATAATCTCTTTTAAACCTATAGAAATTATGACCCATTATTGATATCATAAAATTTTCTCTTTTTATAAACACATAATTTAATTTTAAGCAAAATCAATAATATTATAGGCCAATAATAACTTACATATAATTATCATATGTATCTCAAATTACAATTATTAATGAAAAATAATAACTAAATAGTTTTACCAAACACCAATCATCCATTTAAAAACCTACGATTTGAATTTATAGATTCAACAAATACATAATAGAATATATAAAATCAAAGTTAATATATGATAACAAAAGGCTAATACATAGGTCAAAAACCAAATACAATAAATTACAAAATAAAAGCAGTTTAAATTCTCAATAATTTATTTTTAACTATTCAAGTGTGCACCCAGTTAAATACAATTTAGTGTTTATAGAGAGTAGTAGATAGTCAAATAAATAATTATTATCAATTTAATCAGTTATTCAACACTCTCCCTCTTTTACATAATTCAAAACATCTTTATGATATGCACATAAAAAAAAAAAAGGTGTAATAAATCAAACAATATATTTAACAAAAAAGCAAAGTTATAAAACACATTGAAGAAAATAAACTACCATATCCAACCAACCCATAGGTTTAGGTTCAAATCTCTAATACTTTTTCTTTATAGGATTATTGTGTTTTGCAGTGAGACTTGATTACCAATTATATCTACTTACAATATCATATAAGACACTTATTAATTGTTTTTTGAATCAAATGGCTCATAATTTTGCCAAATAACTTCTCCCTTCTTCTTTTTTATATGAATCAATTGCATTGGCTTGAAGTCAATCCTACCTTGTAACTTACCAATGCGAATACATGTGTCAGTTAAAAAAAAGATCAGGTACCCAAAGAATAAATTACAAAAAGTACAAGGATGAACAAAATATATTTGGCAAAAATTAACTGCCGAGAAATATACATACATTCTGTCTGAAGCTCTATGTTTTTAATATCTCATTATCGCCCATTATTATGGCTATTTATATTATAATACCAATAGAATATAAAAATGTTATTTCATCATTTTCGTTCTAGAGTTTTTCTAATAGTAACAAAAACAAAAAGGTTAAAAAAGCCGGTGTTTCCGTGCTGTACCGTATCTTTAGATAGCATTCTCTTTTTTCTCTCCGACTGAATAATTTGATCACCGGCAATGAATTTTCTCGCGATACGCGGCGCGATATATTGGCGAGGCTTTTAGTTGACTTCTATCTCGTCGATATTTTAGTTATCTCAGAACGATAATTTCTGTTCCATTTGCATGGCTGAATAGCACACCTGTTTTTGTATGGGAAACAAGAATATCATTTTTTCACGGCTTAAATAATTTAATTTGCTTAGCAGTTTGGGTTCGTTATGGTGCTGATATGGGTTTAGTTTCTGTAATTTCAGATGACTTGGGGAAGGTTTCTCTCACGCATTCTGCATTTTTTTCTTATAGTTTGTCTGCATTATTTTCTCTATTTTGCTTGCGGTTTTTTTTTTTTTTTTTAAGGGACTAACTTATATTGCAACTGGTACCTAAATGCCACAAAGCCAGTTGTAAGCAAAGGGGTGTTTTTGTTTTTTAGTTTTTTTTAGGTATTATTAGTATTATCACATTTAATATTATCTTTGTTGGAAATTATTTGAGCCCCTTATTATTCCTAATAATCTATATCGTCAATTCAACAAAATTTTTCTTTCTTAAGTGAGAATAATGGGATTGTCAAATAAAATATGCAGTTTACAGAAAATGTTGTAGAGTTATATTGTGAGATTAGGTTAACAGCTCATTCATTTATCTTCGTTTTTGTTGGTCTGAGTAATTTATTCTTTCCAAGTACTGCCGTATGCTTGTATTCTTTTTTGGACAATTAAATTATTACAATCTTTATAATTTTATTGTTATCTCTTTGTTGTATGCTTAATTATATCCTCTTTTATTTGGTAACACCGATGAAATCCTGAAGTGTGAACTAGTTAAGATTGTCAAGCCTTTTGATGATATTGATCTGGACAACTATACAGTTTTAAGGGATGAATATATAAAGCAGTGTGATGTGCCAGAGAGGATGCAGGTCCCATTTGTTTGTTAACAATAATGTCTTTGCAGTCTTCTTAACTATATCGTGGACTGAAAATTTTCCCATACGACTTCTTTAGATGTTTGAGGAAATTGCTGGGCATACTCCAGTTGATGAAATGAGCAGGGAAGAAGAGAGTTCTTGGATACTTGATCAACTTGCCACAAATATGTGTTTGTGGTTGCACAAGAAGAAAGGTCTGAAAGAAAGTGAAAGTATGGAGCTACTTAAGAAAATTAACAAGGGAGATATCATTAGGTTTTTGGAATTGTGCCATGTGGAGAAGTATGATGTAAGTAATAATATAAAAAAAAAAAAAATTCTCCTTTTCGCATATTGGATTGTACTTTTTAATAATTTTTTTGCTATATTCATTTGTAGATTCCGTTTATTGCTATGTACCGTAAGGAGAAGTGCCTTAGTCTATTGGAAGATCTTGAGGAAGATGATGCAGAAAACAAATATGATAATGTTTCTTGGGGTAAACCTAGACTGAAGTGGCACAAGGTAGTTTTTGTTCGACAAGTACAAAATTAAGCATGCATGTTCAATTTTACTTTCTCCTATTTGTGTGAATATATTTTTCTTTCCTGTTGTGGATAAATCTTATTGGGAACAACTAGAGTAAAGGAGGGATTCTGAAAGAAAGAGGAAATTGACCACAATGATGAACTATCATATTGATCTATGGAGAAAAAAGAATCGAATGAATTACGGGGGGGAACATCATGAAGATAGCCTGAAGTGTTGCTTATATTTAATTCGATGTGCGATTTGCAGATTTTCTGGGCTGTCAATGAACTTGACCAAAAGTGGATGCTTCTCCAGAAACGAAAGGGTGCTCTTCAGATTTATTACAAGAAGCGTTATGAAGAGGAATATCAAAATGTTGATGATTCAACTAGGCTTTCTTCACTTGAACAGAAATTTGCGACAATGATGAAGTACGTTAAGTTAGCTGAAACAGAGAGAGATGTTAATTATGTGGATATGAAGTTTAGCTTGCATTTTCCTACATCTGAAGAGGGCATGATGAGACAATTTAAGCAGGCAAAGAGGAGATCAGAATACAGTAACTGCTTTAAGGCTGGCCTATGGAAGCTTGCAGGGAAGTTCCGATGTAGCTCTGAGCAATTTGGATTGCATCTCGCACTAGAAAAAGTGGTAAAATTTGCTTTTGGTCTATGCTTGTCTTTTGTTGGAACTACTCCTGCAGAGAGAGTGAATATCTTAAACTAAGAAGAGTCCATGTATGTAAACCAAAACAACTATGAAAATCCACCTCCAGCCATCCTGACACCCGTCAAGTTGTGACATTGTTACTCCCATCTTTTCAACTCTACTTTTATTTTTTTATTTGAAACTTATGTATTGTCATGGTTGTAGGAAATGGACTTTTGGGAAGATCCTGCTGAATCACCAGAGCTGATAGCTTTAGATTTTACCTGTGCAACGTTTGAAACTCCTGAAGCAGTGCTTAAAGGTGCTAGGTTCATGGTATGCTCTTCCACTTAACTTTGTGTAGATTTTGCTCAACATTGATCACATTTTGTTGGCTTGTTTAATTGAGCTTATTGTTCTGGGTCACTTTAGGCTGCGCTGGAGATCAGTTGTGAGCCTTGTGTCAGAAAACATGTCCGTGGAATTTTTATGGACAAAGCTGTGGTCTCCACATGCCCAACCCCTGAAGGAGAAGAGGCAATGGATACTTTTCATCCATTCTATGGGGTTAAGTGGCTGTGCAACAAACCACTTGATAAATTTCAGGAAGCACAATGGCTTCTTATTCAAAAAGCTGAAGAGGATAAGCTCCTTCATGTCACCATAACATTACCAGAGAGTGTTCTGAATAAGTTGATGACTGAATCTCATGAAATTTATCTCGAGGGCGGTGGTGAGGGAAATACTCCACTATGGGATGAACGACGGAAGTTAATAATACAGGATCTATTTTCAAATTTTCTGCTACCTTCATTGGAGAAAGAAACTAGAACCTTGTTGACCACTAGAGCAAAGAATTGTTTGCTCATGGAATATGGAAAGCAGTTGCGGGACAGAGTATCAGTTGCACCATATCAGAAGATAGGTGTTGCATCAAAGGTTATGGCTTGCTGCTGGGGTCCTGGAAAGCCACCAAGTACGTTTGTAATGTTGGATTCATCTGGACAATTACTTGATGTATTGCAAACCAGATCCCTCAGCCTGCGGTCGCAGAATGTTATTGACCAGCAGCGAAAGAAATATGACCAACAATGTATGCTCAAGTTTATCACAAATTATAGGCCAAATATTATTGTCCTTGGCGTTGTGAACACGTCTTGCATGTGGTTGAAGGACGATATTGAGGAGGTATACAGTCCTAAACCTCATGTAGTTGTGTACTTTCGAGTTAGTTCTGTTTTCAGCTTGGTCTAATACCTACTTTCAAATTAGTGTGTTCTGAATTTTTTCCTTTAATGGTGAAAATTTACCTGAAATATTTGGGAATATCTTTTTCTTATATTACTTTTCTTGTAAGTACTGACACCTCCTCTTTTAGTTTTTGATATGCTATGCTGGGGTGGTAAATCAAGTTCATGTGTTTGAAAGTTTTGTGATAATTTATGGAGTTCAGTAAGAGCATTGTAGCATGCTTCTCTTTTCTACAATGTCGTTAACATTCTTTCCAGTTTTGTGTGATAATTGTATGCATTTCCTTTTTCTTCTGCTGGTAAAATCTGTTTAACATTCTTTCCAGTTAAGACATAGGAATTGATTTTCATAATTTATGGGAGGATAATTTGTGAAACATGACATGGTTACTTTTTGTTCATTTTTTTTCTGCAATCAGATCGTTCTTCAGATGGAGGAAAATTCTACTAATGTTGGTCAAATGATGGAAAAGATCAACATTGTTTACGGGGATGAATCATTTGCTCAGCTTTATGAAAATTCAAAGGTTTCAGCATGCCAATTGCCTGGACAAGCAGGTAATTTCACTCTTCCCTTGATGTTTTCTTCAATTAAATATTATTATATGCTCTTATGCCTCGGAAAATTTGCAGGCATTGTTAGACGAGTTGTGGCTCTAGGTCGGTACCTCCTAAATCCATTGGCTATGATTGCAACACTATGTGGGCCCCGGAGAGAGATTGTTTCATGGAAGCTTAGTTCATTAGATCATTTTCTGACTCCTGATGAGAAGTATAAAATGATTGAAATTATATTGGTGGATGTTACCAATCAGGTAGGCATGGATTTGAATTTTGCTATTAGCCAGGACTGGCTTTTTACTCCTCTCCAGTTTGTCTCTGGACTCGGTCCCCAAAAAGCAGCCTTTCTACGAAGGGAATTAGTTGGGGGTAAAACAGTTAATAATCGATATGATTTAGCAGGATGTGGATTAAGACCAAAGATGATTTTCCACAATGCAGTTGGCTTTTTGCGAGTCTGTGGTGGTCAGTCACTTTTTGCTATCAATGAATTTAATGTATTAGATGATACAAGAATTCATCCCGAGTGATATAGTCTTGCACAAAGTTTGACCAATGTCGTCCATAATGATGTTGCTGAGGCACAATCCCTGATGTGCATAAAGAAGAATCCACAGATAATGAATGACTTTGATATTGATGATTATGCAGTCAGTTGTGAAATAAAGCATGGAGAAAACAAAAAAGAGACTCTTCATGATATAAAACGTGAACTGCTTCATGGGTTTTGTGATCGTCGTAAGCCCTATGAAAACCTGACTCAGGATGAGGCTATTTGATATCAGGCAAGAATGAGGATGCATTTGCTGAAGGAAGAATAATTCAGGTTATTGTTTGCCGAGTTTTATCACAGCGAGCATTCTGTTCTCTTGATTGTGGATTGATAGGTGTGATAATGAAGGATGATTATATAGATGGTGCTGATGAGTTTTCCCTGACAGACAAGCTACATGAAGGAGATAAACTTGTTTGCAAGATAAAACAATTTGAAAAAAATAGATTCCAAGTACTTCTAACTTGAAAACAAAGCGAGTTGAAGAGTTGCAAATACCAAAATTTACATGACATTGATCCTTATTATTGTGAAGGCAAGAAGAATTTATTAGGACAGCAAGATGAAGCCCAAAAGAATGATCTTGCAAGAAAACATTTCAAGCAGAGGATTATAAATCATCCGTGCTTTAAAAATATCACCAAGGATGAGGCAATGGAGGTAATGCCAGTTTGATGTCCTAGAATCTATTATCGTAACATTGTCACTTTGCAATTTAAATTGATTGTGCGTGTTATGACAAGGGATTCATTCATCTTCCATGTCAAGCAGCTCCTTTCTGACATGGATGCTGGTGAATGTATTTTTCATCCGAGTTCAAGAGGCCCATATTATTTGACATTAACGCTGAAAGTCTATGATGGACTTTATGTTCACAAAGACATCATTGAAGATAAGGAGGACTGCAGGGACATCACAGGTTTGCTCCACATTGGGAAAACATTGAAGATTGGGGATTTCATTTTTGAGAATTTAGATCAGGTTAGTGCTTTCTTCTCAGCTATCTTGAAACGTTATTGTGTGCGGCATGCTAGTCTTTACATTTTAGGCACGCGATTATATATGTTTTGTCTCTGTTTTTGTACTCAATAAGTGAATCAGGGTGGTTGCTTATTTCCCTTGCAAAGTATGTAAAACTTGTAAGAGTTTCAATATTTGGAGAACACATTAGAAGGATTCGATAATCTGCTATTTTTTGAGATTATGAATTCTAAATGTGTTGATACTGCAAAATATGAACAGTGGCATAGTATATATGCAGAAAATTTAAATGAAAGAAGGAAATACTTGCTTTTGGTATGTAGGGAGGATATATAATGCAGTTCAAACTTGTCTGAATATCTTCTGCAGTTGCTGTTGTATAGCGATTTTTCTCTAGGATGTGCTTGCTTGTAAACTTTTTTAAGTGTCTAATTCCTGATATTGATGGAATCATTTCCCTTCTTTTTCACAACTAGGTTATGGATCAATATATTAACCCATTGGTAACCCATCTGAAAGCACTGATAAACTTCCAAAAATTTAAGAGGGGCTCAAAAGCAGAGGTTGATGAACTCCTCAGAGCTGAGAAATTAGAATATCCAAGGAGGATAGCTTACTGTTTTGGCATTTCTAATGAGCTCCTGGCACTTTCATCTTGTCTTATATAAGAACTAACCTACATCATGAGTACATTGGTCTGCACCTCAAAGGATTCAAATTTAGGAAGCAGATATTTGGGAAGATTGAACAAGTTGTGCCATATTTCCAAAGACATATTGGTGATTTGCAGCATGGCTCAGCAACAGGAGGTAAAGTTACTGTTCTATTTTTTTTTAATTAGAATTATACACATTCCCAAGTGTTTGTTATGTGGGATGATTCTTGCACTTGATGCCCTCCACATCTTTACACTTTTTGGCTTGGATAACTAGCTTCATGTTATACTTGTCCTTCCATCCTTTGTCTAAGTAGGATTTATCAACCGTTTCTTATCCGGAGAGAGAAGCATTATACAAAGTGGCAGTGCGGGCCAGCTGCTTTAGACAAAAATCCAGAACAGAAATGGCAGCTTCTAAAGCTTCCTTGAAAATATGCATTATATGGTTGATTGTTTTGTGTAGATTTTCCCATTAATGTGCTTTAATATGCAATTTAATTCTGTAAATGGTCCCATCTCTGACAGGATAGGTGTGAAATGCTGAGATTTCATGGTTGTCCTCTGTTCTTTCAAAGAGTATGACTTATTTATAGCTCTCCATCCTTGCATACGAACATATACACTGGAACACTTTCTTGTGGTTTTGTATACAAACTGATTTGCAATTCTTTGGCTTTTTTTTTTTTTTTAATTCGTTAACAGGCAGAAAAGGTAGTATTAGAGAAGGAATTGGAGGAGATGGCCAACCAAGTGGATAGCCTCGGTCAAATGGTGACCGTGGGCGTGGACGTGGCCGTGGCTTTAATGTCAATGGGAGATCCAATAGTAGCAAGGGGAGTGAAGATTTTGGTCGTAGTATTTCTTCAAAATGGGGCTTCGATTGTAAGGATGGGGATGCAAATAATGGCAGTGCATGTGGTAGCGATATGGGTGGTGTTAATGAGCAGAACAAGTTCCATAAAAATGCAAGCAATGATGATGGCAATTAGAGTGACCGAGGCCACGGGGGAAATGAGTTCTATAACTGTGGGGATGATGATGCCAACAAGAAAACTCATACTGCTGGGTGGGGTGGCTGTGACAGTGGTACTGCCAATAAATCTTGGGGCAATTCTTTTGGTGGTAGTACTAGTGGTTGGGACGACAACAATGAGATTGGGAGCACTAGTGGTGGAAGATGGGGCAGGAGCCAAGGGTTAGGGAGAGGCAGGAACGGCTGTAGGGACGGCCATGGCCGTGAATGTAGCTATAATTCTGACAACAGTGGAGATGATAATACCCACAAGGAAACTTTCTTTGGGGGATGGGGTGGCAGCGGAAGTGATAGTGCCATTACGAGATATTGTAGTGGTGCATCAAGTAATACTGGTGCCTGGACTGATTGCAATGAGGATAGGAGTGCTATTTGTAACAACTGGAGTGGAAATGAGAGCAGTGAGAAAGGTAGGGGCAGGGATGACAACTGGGGCAGCCATGGGGTTGGCCGCAATGGGCGCGGTTCCAGTAATAGAAGGGTTGATGACAAGTTCAACGGAAGTGATTTTGGATATAATACCTCCTGTTGGGCAACGAATATCAAGGATACAGGAAAGGATGGTGATGGGATGAGCAGGTTTTCTGGTGGTGGAAATCGGGATACTCGCACTGTTGACAGCTGGGGTGGCAACAATATAGGTGGAAATGCTTCAGTTGGCACTGAAAGAGCAGGGAATGCTGGGGTGGTAACTGGGGCGGAATTGGTAATGACTCGCGAGGTATTCGTGGAAGTGGTCCTGCAAGTGGCAACGATTGGCCGGCTGGTCATACCAAGTCCGGCGGGAATGGTGGTCTGGATAATGAGGACCGCAGTGGTGCTAGTAGAACAGGAACTACTGGCTGGAGCACTGGATCCGGGAAATGATCCTCTGGTGGAAGGTGATGGTCCTGAATTGGCAGCTGTGGTTGGTGAAACTTCTCTTGAAATTAGTTAATCAGCCAGGTCTATTCGAACAGATAGTCCATTCCAAGCATATACCAGGGCATATGGAAGAATTAACTACTTGGTCTTATGTTTTGGTGGTGACAGCACATTTCAGGTACAACAACTGGAGAAAAACAGTCAAAAATTGAAATCAGTTGATATTTGCATTTAGAAGGGGCGGATGTAACAATTGACTGATATAACCACTTTCCATGAATTCCCAAAATTTGACATAAAAATTGAAATTAGGAAGCCTTTCTACTTGTTTCTTGTTAATGGGATTGGTTATTGATGCTGATGGGAGGCATTGGTATCGAATCAGTTTCTTTAGTTCCAAGTTCGTTGCTTTCTTGCATTGTGTTTAGTTATAGGAAAATGGGAAGGAAACTCTCAGTTGCTCTAGTTCATTATAAAACCTATCGTAAAAGATTTTTCAACTGTTTCTGGATTAATTGTTTCAACTTGTCTGACATATAGGAAATTGGAGAGCTCTTCGCTAACTAATATTTAGTAAAAAATATTAAAGTATAAAAAGTTATGAGTATGGTAATAAAAATTATAGATCAATTTTTATTCTTTCTTATTGATTTAATGCTTTTTTTATTTTTTTTTTGCTACACTCAGACAAAATTTTCAATAAATAGGATAATAGATTTCTAATTTTTATTCTTAGAATTATGATGTATCTGACTATAGGACTATAGCCTAATGGTAATTTTCATTTTTATTAGAACGTTTGTCTATAACATCAATTGAGATTTTTTTTAATGCAATAATTGAGATGCAAAAATATTTATTTGGTTGAGTAACATTTTCCATTTTTAAATTGGGTTTTGGTTGTGACAGATAAATATTAGAAAAACAACAAAAAAAGTTGGGCTCCTGCTCCAGCTCCAGCCCCAGCCCCAGCCCCAGCCCGTAAGACCAGAGAGAAGTCCAAATTTGTAGCCGAAATCACCAATGTCCTTTGTTTTTTTGTAAAAAAATTACCAATGTCCGTGTCGTGATTTCAACAAGTGGACCGGACTATAAAATTCATCTCTGCTCAATGTTCCTCTTTCGGGGTTATAGGGTTTTGCGGTGTACCTAATCAATAAGAAGAAGAAGAAATCATGACTGCAGAGACCCAAGAAGAGCTCGCCGCTCAGCTCGAAGCTCAAAAGATCCTCGAAGTAATCCTCTTATTCTTCCTCCCTGTGTGTGTGTGTGTGTGTGTTATTATGCGTTTGTAATATTTCATCTGGTTTCTTGTTTTAAGTAATTGGTCACATAATTTTCTTCTCTTTGCGTTACAGATCTGATTTGATTATGCATTATCTGCCCTACTTATACTGGATTTACATTCAGTAATATAAAAAAGAATGTCTTGGAAACTTCAGATTTTCCCTTTTTGTTTTTGTGATTCTTGAAATGGTATAACAAGCAATAAGAGCAAAAAAATGCTAATTTTTCTTTTTCAAAGTGCTGATTAGATGATGGATGTTATTGGGTTTGTGTCATTTTCTTGTTTTTTTTTTTAGTTGTGGACATTCTTTGACTTAATAAAGTTTGGGTCATTTAATTTTTAGATGCAAGTCATTTAAAATTATGATTGAGAAGTTGGATTGTAATATTGCATGGAATTTTTCGCTTGTGCTGTCGTGGTGTTTACTAGTTACAATGTCTTTTATTGTTCCCAATGCAATCTTTTATGGCTTATCGATATTTCTCGCTGCTCTATGGAATCTGTTTAGGAGGAGTATCACTATCTGATATAGTTCGCCTAGATAGTTTTTTTTCTTGCTTTCTTACCCATTGCTAATGTGTATTTTATGTGCTCTGTTATTGCATATGTCAGGAGGCAATAGTATTGATAGTTTTGTCAGATGATCATGATAGCAAGCTGTGTTTCTGCTCTATCATTTATATTGTTTATGTGTATGTTAATGGCATTTTACATCTTCATTTTAAAGTCTGATAAACCTGTGGTTGAGGATGATGATGAAGATGACGATGATGATGATGAAGATGATGATGACAAAGATGAAGATGAGGCAGAGGGTAAAGACAACTATATTCACTCTTTAGCAGTTCAAAATCTATAAAAATTAGCTATAAGGATGCAATTGTGGTGTGTGTGTTTCTGTGGTTTCTTTTTTTTTATGTCAACACTTTTCCATCTGTCCTTTATAATCACAGGACAACATGATGGAGATGCTAGTGGCAGGTCAAAACAAAGCCGAAGTGAAAAGAAGAGCCGAAAAGCAATGTTGAAGCTTGGAATGAAACCTATCCCTGGTGTTAGTCGAGTTACTGTAAAAAAGAGCAAGAATGTCAGTTCTTCCCACTTTGATTCATTTATTTATCTTTTTGGTTATTGGTGCTGCTTTTTTGTAGTTTTGTCTCATTTGCTAACACTTGGTGTTGTTTGCTGCTCAAATCAGATTTTGTTTGTAATCTCAAAACCGGATGTGTTCAAAAGCCCAACATCAGACACTTATGTTATCTTTGGGGAGGCTAAGATTGAGGACTTGAGCTCACAACTCCAAACTCAGGCTGCAGAACAGTTTAAGGCTCCTGATCTTAGCCATGTGATCTCCAAGCCTGAGACATCAGCCATGGCTCAGGATGATGAAGAAGTGGATGAATCTGGAGTTGAGCCTAAGGATATTGAATTGGTAATGACACAGGCAGGAGTCTCCAGGTCAAAGGCCGTGAAGGCTTTGAAGGCTGCTGATGGAGACATTGTTTCCGCCATCATGGAGCTCACCAACTGATAGGAACCTTCCCTAAATTGTTATGCGATCGAGGGACCCTTTTTATTATTATGGTTCTCAGCATCCTGTACTTTTTTTTTCTCTCCAAATTTTGCATATTATTGTGCTTTTCTTTCTAAACACTAAACAAGTATGAAATCGCATCTTTTGGTGATTGACACTCATTTATTATGTCCATTTTAATATTTAATCTGATTTTTCTAAGTTAATATGATTTATTACACGCTAATCTAATTAGTGAAAATTATTAATTTGTAGAATATCTATTTAAAAAAAATATACTTCATGTATATTTGTTAATGTCTCTATATTTTTAGAAAATTTTTGTCATATTAATTTAGTTTAATGCATTTATTGTTTATAATGTATCAATAAGTTTGATGTGTATTTTTAATAAAAAAAAATTAAATGCAAAAATGATTTATATCTTAAACTAAAAATTAAATGTTGTGACTATTGTTTTTAGGAGAAGGTTTATGTTTTTCTAAATTGTATAATTTGATTTACAAATACAATGATAATAATAGTAAATCAAGTATTGAAAAGAATGACAGAATATTTAAAATTGCAATTTACTGAAAGTGCAGTTTACTTTTCTGTGATCTTTAAATAAGTTTGATAACTTGAATATTATTGATAAATTGAACATTTCGAAAGAGATTTGAAAATTTTAAAAATTTAAGAAGAAACAAAACTCTCATAAAAACAAAATAATGTTTTATAAAAAAGAGCATATAATTATCAAAAGTGATGATAAAAATAAAAATAAAATTCAAACAAATACATACAAAAAAGATTCAACAACAACAATAGATCCAACATTTAGTTATAAAATTAATCAAATCTAAGACTATTTACTAAAAAAAAAATACAAAAATAACAAAATAAAGAACCGGATCTAATATCTAATTTGTAAATTTACTGAAATTTGATGATAATATAAAAAAAAAAAAAAGAGAGTATCATTAATAGGTACTAAGAAGAAAGAAAATATAATATTTAAGAAATTGAAAAGAAGACGGCTTTTTTTTTTTTAAATGCAAAGAATATAAAAAAATCAACATAAAATTAAGTGTTCTTCATTCATATTTTTTTCTTCACCTTTTAAATTTCACCCATATTATAGTTCATAAAGTACTTCAGTATATAACACCCCAAACTTAGCTAGTTTACACCATCAAAGACTTACAGGTCCCTGGATAAATTTACAATCAGATGCTAAAACAGAAACAAACTACTCTATATAGATGATTCTATAAAAAACATAATTTTACTAATTAATATTTTTTTATCTTATTAATTATTAGATAGCATATGTATTAAATAATATCTATAAAATGCAATTAATTTCATAAAATTTTATTAAATATCAGAAATTATTAATTATTGAGATATTAGAAATATCAGACTATGCTTCTTTGTTGACTGTTTAATTTTCGCAAGCATGGATCTATCAATGTTGTTGTCTACCAGACACTATACATCTACATATATCAAATCTTGCTTCGCCTTCGTTTCTCACTGGATACATTCATTTTAACCATAAAGAATCTCTGGAAAAGGGACAGTGTTAAGGTTGCCCTTCAGCAGAGATTTGAAGGAGAAGCCGTCTCAGAACCAGGGATGCTGTCCTTGTTACGTCCTTTCTGTCGTTGCTCATTGGTAGGATATTAGAGGCCTGTGCTCGGAGCAAAATCTTCCCTCTCTAAGCAGCCTGCTCATTTTCCTGGAAGAAAGTATAGCCTGTGTACCCGAGGACATACTCCCTCCATGAGAAAAAGCAGGCAGTAATCCTTGAAGCTGCCAAGTTTACTTCCCCCAAGAACATGAGATAAGCTATAATATGAAGTGTGTAATATTTTCCCCAGAATTTAGATAAGCTATAGCATGAAAGTGAAGGTCAGACAGTCCTTCCAGAGATTTTGCTGGAAGGAAACAAGTTTACCCATAAGAGCACTTTAACAAAAGAAAATATTTCCTGATATTAAAACTTGAGAACTTCGAGAAATATAGATTGTTAGGTTCCTCCACCAACGTTGGAAGTTCAAATACTACAAAAATAAAAAGACATGAATCAAAAGAAGGGGAGAAAGTGACAAAGAACCAAAAGAATGATCCCGGAACAAAATTGTTATGAAAGACCACTAAGTGATGCTCTTGAGAAACCAATATCAACAATTATACCAGACGAACCCAAAACATAGCTCCCATATATGTCAAAAAAAGAGAATACACAAAGTAGGTCTAACTCTCCAAGGTAAAAGCAACTTACTACTAATGTACTCACTACTAATATAATGTATTTTGCAGTGCAGTTGCCGACTCACTTCTTCGCTATCAAGCAGTCATCTCTTTGGCTTTGCTTGCACCAGGATACATCTCCAACAAACCAGGGACTTTATCTGCGTACTTATTAACATAATTATTCAGGAAATTCTTCTCATTTATGGTTAGCAACCATACCATCTTATTGTTCCACTCAATCAGTTTCTTAGAATCCAAAACCTTCAAAACGTTATATCTTGGACGAAGCCTTTTATCGACTGAATACATGAGAAACCTGGGATATGCAATTATAGTCTTCAGCTCCAACTTCATAGTATTCAAGTAGAAATCAGTTACATTCTTGAGTTTCTCCTCTGAACACGCCAAACAAAGTGGATCTCGCTTAAAAGCCATCAAAATCTCATCTTCCGTCCACCCCATACTTTTCAACAGCTCAAATTTCTTATTCCAAGTTGATTCATTCAAGGATGTCATCACTCTAAGAGCATGTACAAACATTTTAGATGTTGGTGGAAGGCCAAGTTGCTTAACTGCATCCACTGCATAAACCAACCTATCATGCCTTTGCGTAATAGCTCTAGGCTGCAAAGTCAGCAATTTTTCTATGCCATGAGCAGGTACTTCCTCTTTTATTAAGAAATCAAGATTTGGTTGCATTGTACCTTTCAAATCAAATGTCAACAACCATGAAGAACGCTTCAAAGCCAATATAATTTTCTCCTGAGTACTCAGAGCAGTTCTCAAGAACTCAAAAGATGGCATGATATGAGAATCTAAAGCCCTTCTCAAAATTACAGGATTTGACACTATAAGCTCAGTTAGATGCTCACCCACAAACCCGTTCTTGATAAAGAACTCAAATTTAGGCTTCAGATTGCACCTTACTCTGCATTGGAGGATTGCTGGCTGCTTTTCAATCAATTTGGCCAACTGCGCATTGCTGAAATTGTGGGATTTCAAGAATTCCACTACAGATTGATGTTTCTGGTGGTTCTGTTCGTCGAGTTGTAACTTATGGGAGACTGAAACAGCAGTTTCTAAAGGAAGCCCACATGAGTTCATAAGGTATTGAACTGTAAATGATGAAGATGGCGAAGTTGAAATCGAAGAGAGTGATACAGATGCGTTCAGAAAACGTTTTTGTATATAAGAAAACAGATTTTTCATCAGGAAATTTGCCATTTTGAAACCAAAGTTAAAGCCTTCACCAACAGAGACAGGAATGCTAAGTTTCAGATTACAGAGAGAGCGATGAACAAAGGGTTCTGTTTTAGGGTTTCCGGGTTCGTCAAAGGAATGGGCCTACTTTGCTGGAGTTTAACCAACTTGTCCGTTCGACTCATAATAATAAACAGTTGCCCATTACAGTACCCAATAAAAAAAAAAAAAAAGGAAGGTTGAATTTTAAAGTAATATTTTCGCTGTCTCAAAAAACAGGTCTTCATTATTTTTTTTAGATGCCCCAAAATGTATGTATATTCTCGATAAATCAAAAATATTTATAATAATTTTTTAATTTATTTTGTTAATTATTAAGTTAAATAAAATATATTTATTATTTTATTAATATAATTAAAGATATAAATAAAAATATATAAATTGATAAAATATTTAATGTTTTTTTTAAATAATGTAAAAATTGAAAGGTCAGAGGAATAGTTAACTTCTTCCTCTTCTCTGTTTAATTTAACGGCGGGAGACGCCGTGGAGAGCGGGCTAGGCGATCAAAAAAATCGTCACTATCAACATTGAAACCCTTCCTCCTCCTTCCCTCAGTCTTCTTCTTCTTGGACCAAATCAACGAGGTCCATATCAGATAATGGTAAAAGCACCAAATTTTCAAGCTTCAACCAAAGCACAAGGAACAACCATGTCTCTGACAGTATCACTATTTCCTGTGATGGTAATGTCCCTAATTGGAAACCCAGGAGAGGATCAAGTATTAGCAGCAATACCCGCGGTCAAAAATTAGTAACTCGTGAAAAAGAAAGAGAAGAAGTAAAGGAAGCGGATCCTTCCAGCTTTCCAGTTATAATTGGAACTTGTCCTTCTATGTTTCCAAGTATAATTAGTGAAAAATATAATTCCTTTATGCAATCTTCTTGTTATTTTATAGGTATTAGGAATTGGGTTTGTTTTGCTTTCATGGATTTAATTAGATTAGATTAATCCAAGAAACTTACCATGATTGAATGAGTTAGACAACAAAGTATTGTGAGTTTTTTCAAGATTGGACTTTTTGATTAAAGCTAGTTTTGGATATCTTGTCCATATATTATTTTGGAAGAGGCAAATTCTTGACTATTCAGTGTGTTTTGGCCTATGTTGAAATGGAGAATTTTAAGAGGATTGGTATGAGTTTCATGGATTGTAATTTTGTGCTTGACCACTAAGGAATCTCTTAGTTTATTTTGAAGCCATGGGCTGTTGGACAGGTTCGCTTCCGTCTGTCTATCTTAGATTATCTATTTTAGTTCCTCCTTTGTATGAGAAGCTATATGCATAGAGGATACTACTTATGTGAGTTGTACTGCCATTTATGTGAACGGAATGATGGTATCTTTTGAGAGTTGCCTACTGGTCTGTCCATGCTCCTTGCACCAGCATTTCTTATTCTTGTTTCAGCTTATTAGCAAATCAACAGAGTATATATACTCTTGATTGATATCTTTGAGTAAGATGAATCTGATCAGTTGTAAACATTGCAGAACAAGTGTTATCAAATCTTGAATTGCTGCAACATATAACAACGCATCTCATTTATTTAGTTTGAAAATTTTTATGTTATAAGATAGACACTCTAACTATTAAACTATTTAAGCTAATACTATTATTATTATTTTAATCTTACTTTGAATACATACAGCATAAGTACAAATGAGTGTTTAAATTACAAATAATCACTTTGAACAAGGTAAAACAGGTGCTAATTAAGGACAACAAAGAGTTCTTTAGAAAACAACAGCAAAATTGGCTTCACATAAGCTGTAGTTTTCAGTGTCAAGGCAAAGTAAGCATCACCATGACAATCAGCACAGCAAAGAGCACCATTAATAAATAACTTGCCCACAAAGAGAGACTTCCTCCAGCAAATTGAAGCCCCATGATTACCAGCCACCATCACAATATGCTCGTCTTTTGGCTGGAGAGTTATAGGCAACAACCGTGGTCTTAGAAGGCACGTAGTAATGATCAACACATAAGAAAACCTGGATTATTGGTGAATACGTCATAGCTTGGATATCCAAGTATGCAATAAGGCTAACTTCGTGACATGCAAAGCTTATATTCACCGCCATCCCTTTTCCTATTGAATCTTCATCTAACTTTCTGTTTTATAAGCAGCATTATTGAATCTTCATCTAACTTTCCATTTTATCAGCAGCATTATTGATCTTCATCTAACTTTCTGTTTTATAAGGAGCATTAGTGACACACAACTCATTTCTGAAAGTTCTTTTTCTAAGTTCATCCTTTCACTTCTCCATTTCTTTTTTGGCAGTCTTCCTGTTGTAGTTGCATTCTCAGGATTTCATTTAAGGAAACCTGAAATTTAAATTCAACACGAAAAACTATCATACAGATTCTGTCATTGCTTGCTCTTCTCTGTTAGATCAGATATGCCTATAACTGAGCATAATAATTAGACACACAACACTATTATGCATGGTCCTGGCCTTAATTTGCCAAAATTGTGCTAAAATTTGCATAGGATTTGTTATGTTTCCTATCATGCACTAAATGAAGGAAAAATCAACCATAAGACTAACACAAAACATCTAATAAAGCTATAAAAGATACAGAAGAAAAAGATTTTTAATGTCTTTATATCCTCTGTTATGTTCTTTAGAAACAAGACTATCCTGACAGGTAAAAGAGTGAACTCTCTGAAAACAAGTTGTATAAATCATGTCCGCAGAAGCTCAACCCCAAAGAGTAGTAGTGACCCAAGATGCATCGAGGGATGTTTGTCCAAGTGCAATCAGATGACTACTCGTAAACTTTTCATTTAAGCCTGGAGATGTGCTTATATTCTTTGGAGTGCTTCACCAGGTTAACAATCCTAGTGCATTATCTTTTGTGGGATTTGGAAAACTCAGCAAGAATTTCCGTTTAAATTTTCTTCATTCATAGTAATAATAAGAAAAAAGTAACAATATCAATAAGCTCAAATCATATAAGGACAGGTAAAACATATAAAGTTTGCAACTCAAAACACAGCTCCAATATATGTTGAAAAGAGCAAATACACAAACTAGCTCTAACTCCCCAAGGTAAAAACAACTTACAACTAATGTAATGTCTTTTGCAGTGCAGTCGCAAACTCACTTCTTTGCTATCAAGTAATCATCTCTTTGGCTTTCCTTGCACCAGGATACATCTCCAATAAACCAGGGACTTTATCTGCGTACTTATTAACATAATTATTCAGGAAACTCTTCTCATTTATGGTTAGCAACCACACCATCTTATTGTTCCACTCAATCTGTTTCTTTGAATCCAAAACCTTCAAAATATTATATCTTGGACGAAGCCTTTTATCGAGAGCATACATAAGAAGCTTGGGATGTGCAATTATAGTCTGCAGCTCCAACTTCACAGTATTCAAGTAGAAATCAGTTACATTCTTGAGTTTCTCCTCTGAACACACCAAACAAAGTGGATCTCGCTTAAAAGCCATCAAAATCTCATCTACCGTCCACCCCATACTCTTCAACAGCTCAAATTTCTTATTCCAAGTCGATTCATTCATGGATATCATCACTCGAACAGCATGTATAAACATTCTAGAAGTCGGTAGAAAGTCAAGCTGCTTAACAGCATCCACTGCATAAACCAACCTATCATGCCTTTGCATCATAGCTCTAGGCTGCAAAATCAGCAATTTTTCTATGCTATGAGCAGGCACTCCCTCTTTTATTAAGAAATCAAGATTTGGTTGCATAGTGCCTTTCAAATCAAATGTCAACAACCATGAAGAACGCTTCAAAGCCAACATAATTTTCTCCTGAGTACTAAGAGCAGTTCTCAAGAACTCAAAAGATGGCTTGATATGAGAATCTAAAGCCCTTTTCAAAATTACAGGATTTGACACTATAAGCTCAGTTAGATGCTCACCCACAAACCCATTCTTGATAAAGAACTCAAATTTAGGTTTCAGATTGCAACTCACTCTGCAATGGAGGATTGCTGGCCGCTTTTCAATCAATTTGGCCAACTGCCCATTGCTGAAATTGTGGGATTTCAAGAATTCCACGACAGATTGATGTTTCTGGTGGTTCTGTTCGTCGAGTTGTAACTTGTGGGAGACTGAAATAGCAGATTCTAAAGGAAGCCCACATGAGTTCATAAGGTATTGAACTGTAAATGATGAAGATGGTGAAGTTGACGTAGAAGAGAGTGAAACAGATGCGTTCAGAAAACGTTTTTGCATATGAGATAACAGGTTTTTCATCAGGAAATTTGCCATTTTGAAATCAAAGTTAGTACCTTCTCCAACAGAGACAAGAATGCTAAGTTTCAGATTACAGAGAGATCGATGAACAAAGGTTTTCCTGTTAGGTTTCCGGCTTCGTCAAAAGAATGGGCCTACTTAGCTGGAGTTTAGCCAACATGTCGTTCGACCCATAATAATAAACAGTAGCCCATTACAGTTTCCCAAAAAAAAAAGAAAAAAGAAGGTTGAATTGAAAGGTAATAATTAACTTCCTTCTCCTTCTCTGTATAATTTAACGGCGAGAGACGCCATGGAGAGCGGGAGGGGCGATCAAAAAAATCATCACCATCAACGTTGAAACCCATCCTCCTCCTTCCCTCATTTTTCTTCTTCTTGGACCAAATGAACGAGGTCCATAGCAGATAATGCTAAAAGCACCAAATTTGGAAGCTTTAACCAAAGCACAAGGACCAACCATGTCTCTGATAATACCACTATTTCCCGTGATGGTTATGTCCCTAATTTGAAACGGAGAAGAGGATCAAGTATTAGCAGCAATACCGGCAATCAAAAGTTAGTAACTCGCGAAAAAGAAGGAGAAGATGTAAAGGAAGAGGATTCTTCCAGCTTTCCAGTTTTAATTGGAACTTGCGCTTTTTTGTGCCTAGGTATAATTACTTATAAATATAACTCCTTTATGCAATCTTCTTGTTATTCTATAGGTATTAGTACTTAGGTTGGTTTTGCTTTCATGGATTTGATTAGATTAATCCGAAAAACTTACTATGATTGAATGAGTTAGATATTGAATGTTGTTTTATGTTGTAAGTTTTTTCAAGATTGGACTTTTTGCTTAAAGCTAGTTTTGGATATTTGGTCCATATATTATTTTGGAAGAAGCAAATTCTTGACTTTGTGAGTGAGACTATTCACTGTGTTTTGGTCTATGTTGAAATGGAGAATTCTAAGAAGATTGATGTGAGTTTCTTGGATGGTCAGTTTGTGCTTGACTACTAGGGAATCTCTTAGTTAATTTTGAAATCATGGGATGTTGGATAGGTTATTTTCCATCTGTCTATCCTAGATTATTTATTGTAATTCCTCCTTTGTGTGAGAAGCTATATGCATAGAGGATGCGACTTATGTGAGTTGTACTGCCATTTATGTGAATGGGAATAATGGTGTCTTTTGAGAGTTGCATACTGTTCCATCCATGCTCCTTTCACCAGCTTTTCATATTCTTGCTTCTATCCTTGAAATCCTAGAAAAGGTATTAAGATATTTTCCCGTGCATGACCACAAACTGAAGCACAGATTTGGGAGCAAACAATGAACTCGCATTTTATCATTAGAGACACTAACTTTCCTACTGAAAGATTTGATTCATTTGATCCTTTTAGTTCTCTACTTGAACTTGGTCATTTAAGATCAAGCATAACATCAATGTGAAGATACTTTTTTTTTTTTAACTTTTAATTTTAGCTTGTTTTATTTGTTAACTTATGTTACTTTTATATTTTTTGTTGCGGTACTAGAGGGTGAAAGGGTCCAACGAGAACGGCTGAGAGACTTAGCTGTGTTTGAAAGGTTACATGGAAATCCAGGGAAAACATCTTCAAGCTTAGCTGTCAAAAAGGTACGTTCACCTATTATGCCTTTTGCCTGTTGGAATGGATGGTAGTCACAATGCACTTCACTGAGGGCATTCCTGAGTGTTGTGGCTCCGTATCAAAGAGTTTTGTGTTCAAGATCTTCTCTCATTAGTTTTGCAGAACTATATCAACCAAACACGTGCGGGCATCTGATTTGCGGCCACTCCCTGTACTGGAAGACACTTTGAGCTACCTTTTAAACTTGGTAGACTCTACAGACCATCCTTTTGAATTTGTTCATGATTTTGTCTCAGACAGGACAAGGTCCATAAGACAAGATCTTAGTATGCAGAGTATAGTTGATGATAAAGCAATCTACATGTATGAGAAAATGGTATTATTTTGTGTGCAGAAACCTCTATATTATCTTTCACAGTCAAGTCTTTGTCTTTCTAGTAGGCCATTGTGACAAGTAATTTTCTTTTGTAAATATCAGTATCTTCCAGCAGAAAAAAATCAAGTAAAAGGCTTGCTCTTTCACCAAGTTTCATCTTTTCAACTCAACCATCGTGAATTAAATTTCACTTTTGTCATCTAATTGAGATGTAGTTACTTATGTTTCGCGTTATGTGTGCATAATATGTAATAGTTGTGTCCTTAGGTGCCTGGATGACAAACATCAAAATAATCTTTTCCATCAGATACTGATGGTATTCACTTTCAAGGAACCATGTTTTTTTTTTTTTTTTTTATCTCATTACATCTGAACAGAATTCCTTGGAAGTTTTTTTTTAAAAAATTCTTGTTCTTTTCCTTTCTTTTTTATTTTTATTTTATTTCTTTGCTTTAATTTCCAGGCATGCATATGATATTCTAAATTAATTTTGTTATGCAGGTTAAATTTCATGTTATATCTCACCATAAGCTTCGGTGTTGTGGTGGCAATACAAATATTTCACCTGTGCATTACCTCAATGTGGAGCAGTTTATAAAGGCTTTGACATCGCTATATGCTCTGTATGATGCAAATCGAGATTGCAATTCTATGTACGAAAATGAGGCCGAGTTTTGTTCTCTTTATGTGCTTCTTAATCTTGATCCTAGAAGGCAACCAACGGTTGAACTATGCTTCATTGGGGTTGTTGACTGAAATTTTTATTTATAAAGGCATCCTTTTAATGGGTATTGACTATGTTTAATTTGCTATTTCTGATGCACAGGGGAAGTCACTTTCTTTGTGTTTCTGCCAAGTGCCTCATCCAATTATCCGGTCAAAAGAAATGTGTTTTGCATACTTAAAAATTTGTATCATTAGGTGTTTTCAGCTTTATTTTCATTTAAGATAGGCTGCCATATTTCTTTTTTCCCTCAAAATTGAATTTCTATGAACTGCTTTAATATTTTTGTTTTATACAGAGCTTTTCACATGGGTAACTACAAGCATTTCTTTTGTACCATAGCTGCAGTCCTATCTGCAATATTGTATCATTGAACCTTACATTAATGAGGTAATGCATTTGTCTGATTTTAACCTTTGCTTTCTGGTAATATTGTTCTTAATTAAGAATGTTCCATTTTTGCATTTCCCATTTGCTTCTTAACTTTGTTTTGTCAGGTTTTCAGTTTTTCTCTTGTTTTTCAAACAAATTATATTTATAGTGGAATTAGAACTCGTCTTCGATCTCTTTGGTGCTTAACACAGTTCTCCAAATTGCATTTGAATTATTTCAAGGGTCACCTTGCTCTTTTTTTTTTTTTGGTTAAACAATTTTTTATCATGAAGGTCAGAGCACTATCCGTGTCGTGCATAAATAATGTTGGCTACAAGCTTCATCCGGATCCTTTGATACACCTATCGAAGCTATTGATAATGAAGGTATGGTTTTAACTATTTGGCACTCACTGCACTATCAGTTGGATGATTTATATATTGCATTAAAATTCACAAAAGCTGCATGGACTTATAGGAATCAGATCTGGAACTCTTTTGCAAAGCTTGTGGTCTAGAGACCTGCACAGATGAAATGGGAAATAAGCTGTTGCCCACCAAACAAGCAACTTTCTGCATTCCTAAGGGGGGATTTCAAAACCTTAACTTTCCAGGGTTGGAGCAATTTGATAGGTGACTTAAAAATATGCAGTCCTCTTCAATGCAAGGTTGTGAAAAAGACTTGAATTGCTAAGTTTTAGAGTGCCTTTATCCTATGTGACATTTATTCGAAGCCTTGTACCTTCCAACTTGTGGATGTTAGGCCTATAGGGTAAAAGAGAATCGGTTTCCACGTTAGGTACTATTCAGCACTGACTGAAACGGTCACTTTACTCCTGTACATCCATTAGTGTTGTTTGTATAAACTTGTGCTTGGGATAACCATACTTGTATTAGATATTGTGCATACTTATCATTAATAATACTAATTTCTTTAATTCCATTGCATTTTCAGAACTTCAGAGTTCAATTAAAAGTTTTGCAATAAGTAACTATGAAAATATGACTATTTAATTTTTGGATACACAATGCCCTGATCCGGAAAAGAATAAGAAGAAACAATGGATTAACACAATGAACTATTTCTGTCATTATTCATGCTATTTCATAAAGTTTATGTGAAAGGCAAAAGTTACGAGGCCTATCATTCTTTTGTTTTTTTTCTTGTTCTTTCCTGTGTGCATCCATGCAGGGTGTCAGCAACTCATCTTCTGTCAACAACAGTATTGAACATGTCAATGAACAATTTGGGAAAGGACTTATGAGGCTAACAATTAAGGATTATGTGAGATTGATTTAAGAAATAAGGGAAATAACATTTTTTTTTTCATTTTCTGGAAAAAGGAGCTAATACCACCTGGCAGCACATGAACAAAATACCGATATAACTCTACGCCCACAGCAATGTCACAACCAAAAACAGGATGATGGCCAACCCAAAACAAAATACAGCAATTGCCATGAAAGCCTGGAAACACAAAAACAAAATCAAGGTAATTGAACTAAATATAGCATTTAAGTGTTTCAAACGTAGCATACCTTTCCCTGTGACTTGAACTTAAATTTGACCGTAAACCATGACAATCCTCTATCGACAAAAGGTGCAAGAGCAAGGGCCCTGAACAAGAACAACATAGTAAAGAAAGATGCTTAAACATGTATACTGCAGTCATAATAAAAAGAAAAAAACAGCAGCCATAAGATATGAATTCAAATTATGTAAGTTAAAATACAATTACAAAGTGAACACAGCAATATTAATAGAAAAGAGAAACATATATAAAACATATTCATATCTCATCCAGAACATCAGTTTTCAGAACACAGAAAAAAATGTCAACCAGCTATGATAATAACTCATTAGCGATTATACGCATAATTGGTCATTCAAACTCATGAGCTACCTAGAATGATCCATACACCACTCATTTTTCATGTCATATTAATAAGACAAAAGGTATTAATGAAATTCACTGAGTTTGAACTAATAAATCACAGACTGAAGAATTTGTTGGAGAAAAAAAAAAAAAAAAAAAGAGGAAAAATTTTGGTAATAAATAGATAAATGTGCAACACTTTATGGTAATACATGGACATCATCACATATAGATGGGAATTGAATTCTGGAAGCTCACCCTCCAGCTCTTACAAGCTTAGTAACTTGACTTCCTGCCCAAACCATGGCCATCACTTTTAGAAATCTGCAATGCATTACAATGTTGCCATCATTTGTCTGCTTTTATCAGTATTTAGGAGATAAGCAGTTACCTTTCAACAGCAGCACCATAACCCATTTTTCCAGGAGCTGGAGCAATATAAAACCTAGCAAGTGAGCAAGTAAGTTAAATAGTGTTAAACAGCCAAAGGATCTCCACCGAGCAACAAGCCATAGAGCAACACCGATATAAATCCATGAACAAGATTTTCCTTGGACCATAATGCTCTCAAATTTGCAGGTCATACAGATAAAAAACAAAACAAATTTCACCAGTTTCACAACAATTTTCACTGCCAAACTGAATACATTATAACTATTTTACCATCGTCAAATATAAAAGCTAGTCTAACATATCAAGCAAATGATGCGGGATGGCAGAACAGTCCTAACCTCTAAGTGTTTGTTCAACCATTATATGGGTGGGTCTTGAAAGGACAGGACAGAAGGAGAGCAATGGTTTGGGAAGCGGTGGAAAGAAAACCCAATAAGAGAAGGAACATTTTCTTTTTCCATTATTAGTGTTTTTCAATGTAAGGGTAGAGTGTGCAAAAGCAGATATGATACTTAGGAGCATCTTCACCTCACAAGCTTTATTAGCATCCTATTTTTTCTTGTGCACATAAAAGGAAATATATATCAATCTATTCTGAAAGTTATTCCACTCACCACACCAAGAGAAAGGTTGTGAGGTAGTAGGCAGTATTCAGAAGCCCGTATGACAATATTCCAGAAATCCCATATCTCTTCAGTTTCCTCAGTATCCTGACCAATTAAAACAATAATAAGAACTTGACATAATGAAAAAACTATACACAGACAGCATAAAGAAAAACAGAGAAGAGATACAAAAATGCATCCTAAAAATCCTTTCTATGAGCAAAATCTAATTATTCAGACAATAATTCAGTACTTGTAGATTTAAGAATAATGAATTTCTTATTTCTTTTTTCCAGCTAATTTGGCTCAGACTCTGATTTGAATTCACAACCTCATGGCCTTAGAAACAGACTGTAAATAATAACTGAATTTTCCACACATACCAAAACTAATGCTATTGTAAATAAAACACATTAATTAATGTATAAGTTCACAGCTAGTATCAAAATGCTCATAAAAAAACATTAATTTAATGTACAAGGTAAGCAATAAATACTCATTGGATGAAGGTGATTCTTTAGTAGCTTCATTTTTTTCATCTGAACCTGAAATTTTTTTAAAAAAATTAATGTATAAGTGCAGAGGTAGCATCAAAGTAGAACTAGTAATTTATTTATAAAGTGAACATACATACCTTGAAGATTAGAAATGAGGTTACAAGGATCTGAAGGACCAGAAGCCTGAGTTTCATACCAACCACAAAAACATAATAAGCATGCATGCCTCTTAATTTTAAAATCCCCAATGATTAGAATCTGTGACTGACATTGTTTTGGGCATTAATTGAGCAGAATCGTGGAGGACATAGCGAAGAATTCCTCAAATTCTGGAGCGAAGAAATCGATGTGCAGAGCAGCTTCTTATTGCAACCCTAAATTTCAATTAAAAAAGAACATAAATTTATCGATGGAAGTTATAAAAAATAAATTTAAAAAAAAAAAAGGAATTATATTACCAGATGATGCAACGAGTACGAGTAGCCACTGATTTTCAGTGAGAAATACATCGCCGGAATCAATCTAAGGAGCGCCCTATCATAATTATTAAAGATAATTATTTATTTTTATTTTTTATTTAAACTGAATTGAACCGAACCGGCTGGCTGGTGGGATGGGTTCGGATTAGGCAAGAATGGACGGACGGCGAGGCTGAAGTTCTGGTGTGGGTCCACTGTTTGCACCAGTTATCGTTCGTGATTCATGTCCCATTGTGTAGCCACAACTGCGGTCATTAGATGGATAAAGTTTATCATAAACTTTAGTTTCTATATATATACACTGTCAGGATATTCTGGAATCAGTTTACACAAACCTTTCTTTCTCCAGTACCCTTGTGTGCTGCTTAGCAAGTATCAGCATCCTTGCTTCATCTGTTTCTTTCCCAAAATGTTTGCCATCCCATTGCTTTGTTTACAGTGATAATAATATCTGACTTGTGTATGTGTTCTTTCTTTCGCTAAACAAATGTAATCTTAATGCATATGGCAAATGATCCGCGCCAAAGGTGATGACTCAAGATTATCACTATGTTTAGATAGATGGTTTGTACTAGATTGCTTGGGTTATTAATGAAATGAAATGAATTAATTTGGAAAGAAAGTGTTAAATTATATTTATTTTTGAGATGATTAAAATAAAAAGGAATGATTTAAAATTAATTTTGTTTATTTGCAATGAAATGAAATATTAACTTAAAAATTGATAAAAATACTCCTATATATACAAATATAATTTTCTTTTATTTTTTCATTTATCAAATATTTAATATCAAAATGAAAATTTGTTATTATTATTCAAAAAAAATGTGAATAATTAATTTTTATTCATAAAAAAATAAAAAGGAAGCAAATTGTTCTAACAAATAACTAAGGGCAAATGTGTAATTATATGACCAGATAGCTTTTGAACTAGTGGAAACACCCCAAATTGGGGTGTTTCAATTTAAGGGTTTGGATAGTAATGGATTGGTTTACCAAAACCTCTCAAACCAATCCATTTCACTCCAAACCCTTCTTTCCAAACACTAAAATATTTTACAAACCAATCCATTCCATTATAAACTAACAATCCAAACAATGTGTCAGAGATTCCGGTTTCAATTCTCACTAAAGATGAGGTCTTTTAATAGAGATTTATAATCTCCCTTCTCTATCAGTGACAACTAACCTTATAATTAACTAGTTGTAGCTCCTATCTATGAGAACATGCAACCGCACGGCACTGTCCAAAAAAAAAAAGCATATTTACAGAGTCCATGGACTGCTGCCATGTATATGAGGCAGATAGGACCGAACCCCATTTTGAATATATTCAGCTTATTAGCAAATCAACAGAATATATATACTCTTCATTGATATCTTTGAGTAAGATGAATCTCATCAGTTATAAACATTGCAAAACAAGTACCATCAAATCTTGAATTACTACAACATATAATAAGGCATCTCATTCATTTAGTTTGAAAATTTTTGCCTTATAAGACAGACACTCTAATTATTAAACTACTTAAGCTAATGCCATTATTATTGTTTTAATCTTCCTTTGAATGCATATAGAATAAGTACAAATGAGTGTTTAAATTAGACCCTTAATACAAATACAAATATGAATACTAATAATCACTTTGAACAAGGTAAAACAGGTGCTAATTAAGGATAGCAAAAAGGTTCTTTAGAAAACAACTGCGAAATTGGCTTCACATAAGCTGTAGTTTTTAGTGTCCGGCCGTATCAAGGGAAAGTAAGCGTCACCCATGACAATCAGCACAACAAAGAGCACTATTAATAAATCACTTGCCCGTGAAGAGAGACTTCCTCCAGCAACTTGAACTTATCAGCCACCATCACGATATCCTCTTGTCTTTTGGCACATAGTAATGATCAACATATAAGAAAACCTGTATTATTGGCTAATACTTCATACCTTGGATGTCCGAATATGCACCAAGGCTAACTTCCTGAGATGCAAAGCTTGGATTCACCCCCAACCCTTTTCTTATTGAATCTTCATCTGACTTTCTGTTTTATAAGCAGCATTAGTGACAATTTATTTCTGAAAGTTCTTTTTCTAAGTTCATCCTTTAACTTCGTCATTTTTTTTGACAGTCTTCCTGTTGTAGTTGCATTTCAGGATTTCGTTTCAGGAAACTTAAAATCTAAATTCAACTCGAAAAACTATCACGCAGAGTCTGTTATTGGTTGCTCTTCTCTGTTAGATCACATATGCCTATAACCGAGCCTAAAAGTTGGACATGTGATCCTACCTTATACTGTGCATGGTCCTAGCCTTAAATTTGCCAAAATTGTGCTAAAATTTGCCTAGTATTTGTTATATTTCCTATTATACAATAAATGAAGGAATAATCAATCATAAGACTTAACACAAAACATCTAGTAAAGCCATAAAAGTTACAGAAGAAAAAGATTTTTAATGTTTTTATGTCCTCTGTTATGTTCTTTAGAAACAAGACTATCCTGACAGGTCAAAGAGCGAACTCTCTGAAAACAAGTTGTATAAATCATGTCTGCAGAAGCTCAACCCCAAAGAGTAGTAGTGATCCAAGATGCATCAAGGGATGTTAGTCCAAGCGCAATCAGATGGCTACTTGAAAACTTTTCATTTAAGCCTGGAGATGTGCTTATACTCTTTGGAGCGCTTCACCAAGTTAATAATCCTAGGCCATTATCTTTCCCGGGAGCTGGAAAACTCGGTAAGAATTTCCGTTTAAATTTTCTTCATTCATAGTAACAATAGGAAAATAGTAACAATATCAATAAGCTCAAATCATATAAGGACGGGTAAAACATATAAAGTTTGCAACTTTGTAACAACCAATTCATGCTACTAACATTATTTTCCCTTTCTTTCTCTTCCCCAATTCTTTTTTTCCCCCCTTCCTTGTCCGATGCTTCTGTTTCTTTTTTTTTTTTTTTTTTTTTTTTTCCTTTTTAAGTGGGATACAAGGTAAAGGTGGACTCAAGCTCGATGTTTGGGGTGAACCCAAAATACATTCAAGAAGAAGTTGCAAAGAAGATAAAAGATTACTCTACCAATGTAGAAATCATGGGAATTTCTAAGCACTGTGAAGTGGAACAGGTTAGTTTATAAACTTAATAATCTCAGGGCCAAACTGGTTTCTATTTTCTTTCCTTTTTATCTGAATCATGAGTTCCTGATACAGATTAGTTGTATGTATCCATATGATGATCTATATAACCATGAAAGAGCCTTACCATCCACTCCATATGAATGGCTGTGTTCTATTTCTATGGTTTCCTTTTGTTTTAATTCGTTATTGGTCAATGGTATTTTGCTTATCAACTGGCTAACCCACTATCTAAACAAACTTGAATGATTCATTTTAGTTCTTTTTGTAAAGCATAGTACAAAGAATTTTATGGATATCAAAAGGCCTGTCAGTAATTGTAAGAGAAGTTACATGCTTGATGAGATCAATTTTGAGCTCGAAATTTTTCAGATTGAGTTCCTTATAGAGGTGCGTCCAGGAGCTACTCCAAAGGTGGTTGCTGTAAAAGCTGCTAAAACTTTTAAGGCCACATGGGTGGTACTAGATAGGTCTGTTGAATTTTTGAGCCAATAATTCTACAGAATTTTTTGTTTTAATGAAATTTGTAAATATATAATGCATTAAATTATGCAGGAGCAGTACAACATGGATTCCAGAAAAAGTTATCAGGAACTGATTTTTGTTTTTAATGTGCAATGTATGCTGCTGCTGCTGCTGCAGGAAAATGAAGAAAGACAAGAATTACTTCATGGAGAGGCTTCAGTGTGGGATATCAAGGATGAAGCGCAACAACACAGTCGAAGTATTGAGAGGACCAAAAGCAAGGGTGAATAGAATAACTCCTCCGGAAAGAAGCATTGTGACCAAAGGACGAGTGAGATATGATGAAATGTTACCTAGAAGCCCAAGGAAAAAAGACTCTTGCCATGGTAAGTGTTCTATTGCCACGTGAGGATGTGTCTCTAACAGACTAATAGTCTAATATATACCTCCACAGACAATAAACAAGTATCTAAATTTGATACATTGTTTGCTTTGGATTGTCTAACACCTCTGCATGTAAGCTCAGGCAAGGAAGTCCATGTTGATCGCAGCAAAGAAATTCCACACCACAGTCATAGCCAGTCAATTCAATTTTCTAAGTCCTCATCAGATGATCATGTCCTGATACCTACTGCATCAACTTCAACTGTGGGGTATCATGAAGCTTCAGGTTCTAGTGTAACTGAGGCAAGATTCTCCCCCTTCAACTATCAAGAGGAAGAGTACACAAATACGGAGCGAGAAACTGTTGGAGAGCAATCCCCATTTTGAAATACAGAGAATAATCCTTATCATGGAGGTCAAAAGGAGAGTCCAAATGAACAAGTGAAGCAGCAAAGTAACTATGATGATTGGATGGGAGGACGTCCAACAGATGAGATGTTCGACAATTCCATTTGCTCAATTTGCAAGAATAGGCGACCGAGGATTGGATGGAAGAGAGACTTCACTTATGCAGAACTTCATGCTGCTACTGAGGGATTTTCACCCAAGAACTTCCTATCTGAAGGTGGTTTTGGTCCTGTTTACAGAGGAGAGCTGGGAGGTCTGAAGATTGCCATAAAGCAACTCAAAAGTGCTAGCTGCCAAGGAGAGAAGGAATTCAAGTCTGAAGTTAATGTACTTAGCAAAGCTAGAAATGAGAATTTGGTGATGCTGTTAGGTTCATGTTCTGAAGGATGCCAGAGGTTGCTTGTTTATGAATATGTCTGCAACGGTTCATTGGACAACCATCTATCAAGTAAGAATGAAATATCCCAGAATATAATCCATCATAATCTAAGACTTACATTCACTAAAAATGATGCAGAACACAGCCGCAGACCTCTGAGCTGGGAAAAGAGGATGAGAATAGCTTTAGGTGCTGCAAAGGGCTTGCAGTATCTGCATGTAAACAACATCATCCACAGAGATATGAGGCCAAGCAACATCCTTATAACCCATGATCATGAAGCACTGGTAATAACACATGTGTTCACACCCATAAACGTTGGCAATAATAGTCAACTTAACAATGTTTAATCTTCCAGCTTGGAGATTTTGGTCTTGCAAGAATTCAACATGACGATTCAGATCACTCCTGGGAGACGAGAGTTGTAGGAACTCTGGGATACTTGGCACCAGAATACGCAGAATGCGGGAAAGTGTCAACCAAGACAGATGTTTATGCCTTTGGTGTGGTGCTGTTGCAGCTTATCACTGGACTCAAGACTACAGACAAGATTCTTGGCGGAAAAAGTCTTGTGGGATGGGTAAGAAAGCTTTAGTATTTGCTCTTGACTGTTGTATATTCTAGGAGATCCTTGCTTGAATTGAATTCTTTATGCACTTCAGGCAAGACCACTGTTAAAGGAAAAGAACTACCCCGATCTTATTGACTCTAGGATCTTGGACTCCCATGATGTTCATCAGCTCTTTTGGATGGTTCGAGTAGCAGAAAAATGTCTCAGCAAGGATCCTCAAAAGAGATTAACAATGGATAAGGTAAATCTTCTGCCCATTGCTTTGCAAAATCAATGGCACAAAGATTACTCAAACAAGCACAGCGCGTATGTGATTTCATGTATGAGCTTTAGGCAAGCACTTGATCACTAAACTGTTAGAACAATAGCATCAACTTACTTTAGCTAAAACTGTCCGATAACATTGCAGGTGGTTTATACCTTAAATCACTTAATGAAAACTGACCCTGAATGTGGAATCAAAGGCTACTCTCCAGCGCATTCAAATTCAATAAGTAGCACTCCAAACTCCTACTATTCACGAGATGATGATTCCATTTTTACCATAGAAACTTCAAGCAGCATGAGCCAGATGAGTGCCAGGCTACCACCTTCACCTCCTTTAAGACTTCCAACTTCACCACCAATTCTGTCCAGTAACTATTTCTATAAGAGAATCACTGACATCCACAATTCATGAGTGATCAGCCTCCTGCAATAGAATAGACGGTATAAGGCAGATCACAGGGTAATAAGATGCAGTGCTTTAAGGGGAGATTGTCTCATTTAGATATGATATCCCCACAACTTATGATGACGATTAATGCAGGTTGATTGTCTTCTGTTTGTTTTTGTATATTTTGGTTGGATTCCCTGTTGTCTAAAGCTGTAAGCTCTCTATATGTAAACATAATCTTCATAAAAGTAGTTTCAATAATGTATTACCTCGAACAACATCATAAGGGGAAAGACTATGGCCGTGGAACATGGACTGTTCAGATTTAGATTGAGAAAGATTCCAACATTTAAGCTGGAAGTGGATTGAACAGATGGATGAATTGGATAAAGATATCCCCCTTGAGAAGATACCGGTTGACATGTCATTTGACAGATTATTGAAATAACACAAGATTATTTGTTATGTTAATTCAAAAGACAGTAACGCAACAAAAATTTAGTGCAGATCATACAGCCATAGGCTAAACCTACAATCATATCAAGCGTTCACAATCAGAGCCAAAAATTTTTCCTAGTTGATTATGGTTCAGAACTCAATGGTATGATGTAATCAACTCAAATTCAGAAGAGGTGCTTGATAATGTATTCGCATGTATTAGTAAATACGCCCGTTGAAGCAAACAAAAATGTCAAAAATTACAATTAACAGTCATTTAATTACAAGCTAAATTTTATTGCAATTAAAAAAAAATGATTTTGTTCATTATAATCCCTCATCTTTTACTCATATTACACTCAAATTTAGTTAGTTATTTTTTTTTTATTGAATCCTAACTAAAAATATATCATTTTATTTGCAGCCAACTAAAAATTTTTCAAAAAAATCTACTTAAAATGTCAAATCCAGATAAATGTAGCCAAAATTCAATATCAATCAATTTATTTGAATTAATTGCAATAATAGTAAAAATTGAATGACCACAATGATAAAAATAAAATTGTTTTATGACTAAAACAGAATTTAAGCTATGATTAAGCATCAGTACAAACCACCAACAATTTAACTGCAGAAATATCCAAACTAATTGCACAATATAAACAAATTCACCATAAGCTCAAAAAGGCCAATCGTACGTAAAGAGGCATGCAGCGCATTCCAATGCACTGCAACGCAACATGACACAAGTCGAGTTGACAATGCAAACTCAAAAGCTCTTCCTGCAGCTGTGCAAGAACAAAGAAGAGTTGTAGCAAAGCTCAGCAAATCAAAGATTGTCACGCGTTGTGTCTCTGACTCAGTTGAGTGTGCTCTTTTCAAATCCCAAAAAAGAACCACAACTAAATCTTAAGCCCAAGAGCAATGAAAAATTACAGTAATATCTAAGCATATGGTCAAAAACAAATACAATGCATCAAGTGACCAAAAGAATGAGCTGAAGTCCATAGTCATTCTACAATTTAACAAAAGTCGCAATGCATGTGTATACCTTAATGAGTTCCATATTGGAATACATGCGTTACACTTTGTTTCACGAAGTAAACCGAAAGCCACAAATAAAACAACCTCAATTTACGCGAATTATACCACAAGTCTTACTCTAAATGGCCTTTTGTTGGTCCAGTAGGTGCCAGGCCTTGACCTGACTACCCCCAATTGAAGATATGATTATCACAAATGAAGCATCAAATGTATCAAAAGTTGATAAATTTGATAGAAAGTAGTTTTCAAGGAAGTTCAGACATTTGACAGACAGCAGGTACGTTATTCCATGCACAAGAATTAAACCCCCATCCTTGATTTGATGTAGAAGCACCAGTAGACATTTGCTTATAATCACTGCTCAAATCATCACCAAGAAGGGTTGCTATGTTTTCGGTCAAATTGAGTTGGTCCTTAACATAACTAAAACCCTGTCCGAACCAATCAGAAGCAAGTAAAGCATCAGGGCGAGTAATATCCAACAGGGTAGTGGGTTTTTTCTCTCTTTCTGGACTCCAAGCTTGATCAACTAGTTCCGATTTTACCTTGCAACCTGCAGAACATTCAAAAATATATTGAATCACTGCAATCCAAGCAAGTGTAGATTACAATTGTGCAGCAAAAAATTTAAAATGGAGACACCCAGAAAAAAATCCCAGATTGAAAATTGAACTAGTTTTTGGGGCAAAAAAATATGCAGCGAAATCAATATAAGTGTTTGGAATAATTCCAGTTTTGCATAAAATGGGAAACCACTTGCAAAAATCCAAGACAATAATTCTACTTTAAAACATTATTTTTTACAATGTTAGCCCTCACAATGCTTTAGACATTAATTATAACTACCATCCTTAATAAATCCACAAGTTATTACCAATAAAGGTCTCAGTAGGTGGTGGATCATCCAAAGAACTTCCACTGGCACTTATAGCAGTGCACTCATTGAAAAGAGAAATTGCAGGATGACCCAATGGGGAAAGGGGATTGCCATACTCTTCCCATTCTGTCTCGCAAATGTTCAGGGCAGCACTTTCAGCAAGTTCACCAGGAGTAACAGTAGATGAATTTGAACTCTTGTCTGATGAATGATTCTTTGCACAGCTTAGAGTTTTAGACTCGTGAAGTAAGGCATCCAATAGGCCACTATTACGTGGAGAAGACTCAACTGTCCCTGCAGGTGGAGACTGGATAAAAGTGTCAACAGTTTCAAGTAAAGGTGGCGGGGATGTCCCCCAGCTACCCAAGTCATTTTCTGGATATTGGAGTGAAGGGAGCTCCATCTTCACAGGCCCAGAGGTGGGCTTAGAAGCAGAGAAATCGCCATTTGCAAGGGCATGGCTACCCTGATTGTCACCAAAGGACTGTGGGTTTTTGTTAATGGGATCAGGATCAAATGGAAAAGACAAACCAAAGGATTGAGCAACTTTGTCACAAGAGTTATCCTGAAACTGTTCAAAGGAGAACTTAGCTTTTACACTATCACTGTAACCAGGAATTAAGGTGGTGGATTCTCGAAGACGCTTCTGGCGATGCATTGATGATGACATGAAGCTATCATATTGAGAAGAACCCAGACCTTTCATCAGCAAATTGCTTGCAGTAATATCAGGAAGCTCGGGAGCATACGGCGAGATGCCTTGGTTGGCCTTTAAACTGTCAAATATAACATCAGGTATCTCATATCTGTTGGTCTGCAAGAGATCTTGATGACTTTTGTCCCCAATATTGATTCCACTAATGCTCAGGCCTTGTTGGCTCTCCTGCAACGCTTGCAAAGAGACTTCAGGAGGATAAAGTGGTAACCCAGCCCTCTGTCGCCTCTTAATTCGAGTGTTCCAGTAATTTTTTATCTCATTGTCTGTGCGACCAGGCAACTGGTAGAAGTAAAAGAGACAAAAATTATCATTGCTCAAGAGGTGATTCATCTTTGAGAACACAAACTTAGCAATCTCAAATGGGCAATGGTTGCCATGATGCCATACAGAAAATTATATATAGAGATATAAAATCTTCATTTAAAAATTCATTGCAATGAATGTACACATCAAATTGTAATATATTGTGCCAACTGACACATGAATTTTATAATGAAAAATGTAGAATAGTATAAGAGCCAGAATATGTATGCATGGTAGATCATAACGTGTACTCCAAAAGGAAATTTTTGTCACATTCCAATTTCCAAGGAACTGATGAGCATTATAGTTTTCCTTCTCATTTCCAAACATTCTCAAGATTTTATTGACCACAAAACAGTTGGAGAAAGGCATCTAGTTTGATTTTAATGTACAAATTTTTATAATCCTCACAGACAGCTAAGTTTTCACATCTGAAAATTTACAGCATTCTGCATGTATCATGACAAGTCTTCAGCCCAAAACAAAAAAAAAAAAACAGGGTCCCAAATTGACTATGATTTACTACAATTAATTGAAACCAAGTTTATTGCTCTTCAGTACCAAACCTTTCTTTTTTACTGGCACAATCGTACACAGGCATTTATCTATTTCGCTTTCCTTTATTTCCTTTAAAGAAGGGAGGAAGGCATGCGAGAGAGGAGGGGTGATGGCAATCCCTGGAAGTATATACTTTAGTAACATTGCTTTTTGCTTCTTTGTGATAAGTAGATAATCAGACAACCTTTCTACAGACAATAAAGTCCCCAGAGGTTCCAAAATAGAGGTCAGGGCACCAGAGCATATCTCAAACACTAAGGATAAGAAATTCATATCAGAAACTTGCATGTACATGTCATGCAGATCACAGCATAAATTATGCTGTGAATGTTTCACTATCCAAACCTCAAACCAATACACATAATTATTCAATTACTAGAAATTTTTTTAAAAAATCACAATTTTGGAAAATTTTCTTTCCAAAATTCAGATCAAACCAAATACGTTAAGGCATTTTAGCACTTCATATTTAAGTTAAAAGAACTTCTTTGAGCTTTACTTGGTGTGTTATCTGTACACATATTAGCAGAAAAAAAAAATAATTGAAAGGGTATAGAATTAAAAATTTTCATGGCTGCCAGGGTTCAGAAACTGATCTATCAAAATTCAAAATGATGTACTGAGCTCTCAAAAACTGGAACATAATTGCATAAGAATGTCCCAATTAGAAATTGTACACTAGTTTATAGGCCATGCCAGATCACATTTTTGCTCACAATTGCCAAGTACAGTTGGTTGAAATTCATTTTCTGTTAATAATTAGAGTCCAACCTGTTTTAAGTACGCTTCCACTAAAATTAATATGCAATATAATTGAAATGAAAAAGGGCAATATACTGCACAAATTAAAAGCAGAAGCAAATCATAGACTTACATGTGCAGCCATGCGTGCCCATTTGTTTCCCATCTTGGCATGGAGTTCAATGATTAGCTGCTCTTCTTCTTGAGTAAATGCTCCTTTCTTTAAGTTAGGCCTCAGGTGATTTGCCCATCGTAATCTGCAGCTTTTGCCACACCGGGAAAGCCCTGAGTGCTTCTGAACAGCATTCCAATTGCCCTCCCCATGCTTCTTCACATATTCTATCAAAATTGCATCTTCAGCAGATGTCCATGGCCCTTTC
>CATIWR010654386.1:0-26930 GCA_949677035.1 Omphalea diandra | reverse complement strand
ATCAACTTCTTTATTTCTTCTAGAGGGAATGACTCAATTCTGCAAAAACAACACTTATTTGAAACATTAGTGATGATCAATCTACTTTGTCAAGATCAAAAGAGGTTTTAATCATAGGATTGAGTATCCTAGACCAACACTATTTTCAAATCAAAAGGGTGAACCAAGAGTGATCTAACAATCAAGAGAAGTTCATTTTTTAAAACTTTCAAATGTTATCTTTAAAACAAAGTTTGAAGAACAAGTTTTTCAGATATTCTCCCAATACTCTCAACTTGATCAAACATACTTAGTGATTTTTATTTTGAAGCGTTTTATTGCTTAAGTGAGAGAGTTATCCTCATTTTTAAAGTTGTATTTTGTTTGAGAAAACCCTTAGTTAGGACATCTTAAAAATCATACTTTGTGAAAGGTTTAAGGCGGTACCTCAAAACTACTTTGGGATAAGGTTTAAGTAGCACCTGTAAGTCTACTTGTAATGGCTTAGTAGTGTCTAAAAATTACTATTGTAAAGGTTATTAATAACACCTTAAGTTATCTAGACAGTTGAGGCTCTAGTAAAGATACTAAAGAAGAGGACATAGGCAAGTTGTGTCGAACCTTTATAAATCTTATGTCTTAATTCTTCATATATTTTTGCACTTAGTTTTTATTATTATTATTATTACTTGCCAATTTCCCTGTTAAACCCTCATTCTAGGTTACCAAGGGACAACAGAAATGGTCTAAGTGAAAGCTAAGAAAGTAGAGTAGGCACATTGTCAAACGAACATAAATCTCTGTGTTGATTTGTGTTTGTTGCTTCTACATTGTTTGGTTTTTTTTTTTTTTGTTTACTATCCAATTCACCCCCTCCCTCTTGGGTTACCTCATCTCCATCTAAACCAATAATTAGAAATGAATTGGTACAAGGTGGACAAAAAAAGATTGATAAAAGAGGAAAAGTAATGATAATTTAATATGATTTTGTTATAAACATAAGAAAAGAATAGAGAAAAGTCAATAGAGAACAAATAAAAGAAGAAAGAATAATTTTTTTTGTGCATTATTTCATTCATTGTAACACCTATTTAAAGTGTCAATGATTATAGAGATAGTGATAAAAATAGAGTTCTATCTCACAAGAACCTATACCTATAATGATATGGACAGACATCCAATATTATCATAACACTCCCTCTTGGATGTCTATTACAAAGAATATGCATGATTAAAACCTTACTAAAAAAACCCAATGGGACAAAACCTAGGCTAAAAAAAAAGCATATCACACAAGAATCTCCTCCTTATGAATACATAATTTCTAACAAAGATTTTGTAATAGACACATACCAATTTGTTAAGTTGTCAATGGATCAAATTTGATGAACATCTAAAATGCCTTGTTTTTAAAGTTCATATGTGAAAAAGAACTTTGGTGAAATGTACTTGGTTTTATCTTCTTTAATGTATCTTCCTTTGAGTTTATATAACACAGTTAGCCTTTCTTTATCAAAAAGAAGATCATGTGTTTCTTTAATATGTTGAATCAAAGATCTCAACCATATGCATTCTTGTCTTGCCTCATGAATGGACAATATTTTAACATGATTGGATGATGTGGCAATTAAAGTTTGCTTAGTAGAACATCAAACTTTATATGGATCAGATAAATATCTAGCATCTACATATCTAATTAATTTTGACTTCGAGTCTTACGAACAAAATAAACTCGTATCTGATGTACCACAAAAATAATACTTGTTTAACATCATTTCAATATCTTTGAGTTGATGAAGAACTATATCTTGCTAATAAACTAGCAGAGAATGCTATATCAGATCTTGTACAATTAGCAAGGTACATCAATGCACCAATAGCATTAAGGTGTGGTACTTATGGACCAAGAATTTTCTCACTATCATCTCGAGGACTGAGTGACCTACTGCGTTTTTGGTATGCCATGGGCTCATTTGTTATGGTATTAACATGTTGTCCTACTGGCACATTAATTTTAATTGGAGCATTTTCAATTGAGATATAGGATTTAATAACTCTTTTTGGATCATAAAATGCATCTGGCAATTTATTTGTTATACTTTGTAAATGAATGATCCTTTGAACTTCTAATTCATATTGCTTTAAATAAGGATCAAGGTGATTTAATGATGGCTCATTCTATATAATTTGTTTCTCTAATTGCTTGTTTTCTCCCCCAATTTAGGAGATATAGCCTTATTAAAATGACAATCATTAAATCTAGCAGTTAAACCCCTCATTAATAGTTCAAGATATTTAATTATAGAAAGGGGGATTCATATCCAATATATATTCCTAATCTCTTTTGAGGTCCCATTTTTGTGTGATGTGGCAAATTGCTCTTTAATTAGTCCAATTGACATACAATAATCATTAAAGGTTTGAGATGTACATTAGTATTATCAAGGCGAATTGTTGTAATGGCATAATCTGAAAATTGTACTCTTAATCGAATGATTTGAGCAAGTAATCTTGCAAACATCGTATTTTCAAGTTGATAATAAACATACATGTGACCATTTTGCTAATAAATCTATTAATACAATAAAATATTTAAATGGGTCTATATGGTGGTTGAATTGATCCATAAATATTACCTTGTATATGTTTTTTTAAAAAAAAGTAGATGATTCATTTTGAATTTTGTTTGGTGATGGCTTAATAATTAACTTTCCTTAAGAGCAAGCTGAACATGAAAATACATTAGATTGAGGAATCTTTCTGATTCTTGTTGATCCAGGATAACCACTCGATCATGTCGAAGAAGAAAAGTATTTGGGTCTATAAACTTTTGGTTACTATTACATTTATTTTAATTATACACATGTATGTATAATATAAGCCATAAAAGAAAGCAGATAATTTCTCTAATATATGTTTCTTATCAAAGGTTGTAATATGAAGATATTCTATATTTCTCACATTTGTTGTCTCAACATGATATCCATTTTTGCAAATATCTTTAAAACTTAATAAATTTCTATAACATCTGGGAGAGAACAATGCATCTTTAATAAAGAGATGTGTCATTTTAGGTAGTAATATATTTGCTCTTTTGGAGCCTTCAATTATTCTTGTATTATTAAATATTGTACTAACATAAATTTTTCCCATTATTAACTGAGTAAAGTATTTCTTATCTTTTAATATGGTGTGTATAGTTTCACTATCTGCAAGACACAAGAATGCATAATTTTATTTTAAATCATATTAATGATAGGGTAGGATACATAATATCTTCACATGGATAATAATAATAATAATAATAATAATAATAATAATAAATCAACATAAATTCTATATTAAATAAGTTAAAAGTATCTTAATTAAATTATTTTTTTAAAGATTTATAAACAAAACATTAAGTTTTTCAGAAACATAGGATATTATTTCTTTAATAAAATGGGATAGTAACTTTTTTTTCAAGAATTTGGATATTAATTCTTCAAGAAGTTAGGGTATCAATTTTCAAGAATTTTATAATTTATTTAATTATCTCTTTAAGAACTATAAAGAGTACAAGTTTTGCATGAACTATATTAATTTATTTAATTTTATAAGATAAAATTTATTAAAGAACTATATATAATACTAGTTCTTCAGGAACTAGATTTAAAATACAAGTTGTTTAAGAACTATATTAATATCAAACAATATACTCATGCATCACAATGGTAAAAACTATTAACAAATCAAAATTGAACAAAATATCAAAAGATGACATATTAACCTTTTAAGAAACTCTGATTTTTTTATATTGTTGAAGTAGACTAGAATAATAGGCCGCCCAGAGGTAGAACTTATTCGTGTTGATAATGTATTATAAATATATGGAAAGAATAGAGAAAACTAAATAGAGAATAGAAAAGAGAAGAGAAGAGAGAATAATTTCATTGTCTATTATTTCATTCATCATAGTGTCTATTTATAGTGTCAATGGTTACAAACACAAGGATAAAAATAGAGTTTTATCTCATGAAAACTGCACTTATAAAGATAAGGATAGACACTCAATATTATTATAACAAATTTCATTTTATTATATAGCAGGCAAACCAATAAGTAAATATTTTAATTTCCTTAATTAATCAAAAATGCAAAAAACTAACAATAGAGAAAGTTATTCACATAAAAATATTGTAACAAGTTTAACGGTATAAAAAAATTCATCATATTCATAATAATTCATATTAAAAAAATAAAAAATAAAAAAAATATCAATAAAAAAGTGGAACTATGATTTTTTTTATAAAAAAATATTACTATTTCTAATATTAATTTAATTATAATTTTATTATTTTCTTTACTCAATATTTTTTATAAAATAACAATATATTATAAATAATAATTAAATTTTAATTGTTATTTATATATTAAATTTTAATCATTCAATTAATTAATTAATAGAAATAAATATTAAATTTATTTAAATATATTATTATAATAATACCACACAATAAGCAAATTTGTGACTAGTCATTAATAATTTAACACATCAATCATTTAAAATATTTATGACTTAAGTTTCTAAAATAAAAAATTAACTAGTTAATAATTCGTGTTTTACATGGTTATAATTTTAATAATTTTTTATTTTCATTTTTAATTAGATAATTTAATATAAAAATTTTAAATACTTACATGTCAAATAGTTTAGTAAATATTAAAATTTAAATAACTAACAATTCATTGATAAATAACTTCTCATCTACAATTAAATTTGACATAAAAAAAAATAACTATGCATTGATTTATTATTCATTTGACCTTTTAAAAAAGAGAAAAAAATCATAAATAAAAATAAAAATTTTTATTATTAAATAATTAATAAACAATTTATATCTTTTTTTCTTTATAGATATAATGATATAAATATCAATTTTATAAAAAGACAATTAATTTTGATTGAACATAAAATTTTCCCTTAAATTGTTTAATGAAAATGTCATTTTACAAATAATGAACTTATTTAATAATATGCAATTTATAATAAAATAGCTATGAAATTATTATCTTAATTATTAAATATCTTAATAACTTTATATGTCAAAAGTTAATTTTATCAAAAAAATAAAAAATATAAATTAATTTAAAATTTTAAAAGAAAATTATGGAAAATATTAAATAAAAATTTAAGAAATAAACAAATCAACCACTTAATTATTGAGTGAACCTGTCTTTTTTCTATGCATTCAAGCTGTCTTTATTAGACATCAAATATTTCCCTATTGATTAAAACAACAATTGAAGAAAAGTTTATCTCGTACCTTACCACCGATAGACATTGATACTGAAACATCAAGAACTAAGCAATGTACCACTAGCACTACCAATTGTATGAGCTGATGGTATTTTCCCAAAAAAAGAAAATAAAAATCTATGAGTTAATTCGTCAAACCTACTAAAACACATTAATAAATTTGACATATTTCAAGCATTTGGACCTAAATAAGGTCTAGAGACCTTGCAAAATGATTTCAGGGTTTGCTAAAAAAGGCACAACAAGATGCATCAGTTATGTCAAATGTACTACTGGAGCTTTTTTTTTTTTTTCTTTTTACTTAATAGGCAAGAGATGGATTAGACTATCTTAATCTTCCATACGAAGTTCCCTTGAGCTATATTAATCACTGTCGTTGCCCTCAAGACCTCCAGTACACAAGTTAACCTCGCTTTACAGGCCTTTGAACATAAGACTTGTTGGCATCCTCCGTTTTCAGTTTTGGCGGTCGAATTTCTCCTTTTTTACCCTGCATAATTAGTTTAAAAATAAGGCTATCTTTTTTCACATCCCAACAAGAAAAAGGGCCACTGACCCAAAAAATTAAAAAGTAAAGTTCAAACCATAAATGATACCAATTCTAACAAATGTATATAACTGGGAGAAAAGTAAAATTAGTCATAATTGAGATTAAGACCATAGTTTTGGATCCTCAACTCAAAAACAAATTCAATAGCTGCAAACCTGAAACCAACATTTAGTCTTACCTTCTTCCCTGTCTTCATGAAATCTCTCCAGCTTGAAACCTGATGGTTAAGTGGAAACATCATAAACAAGATGAAATATGACAAGAAAACAATAACAGATGTGATGCTAGAAAGCAAAAAATTAAGTTCTCTAAGTGGGTAGACAGATCCTTTTGAGTGGGAAAGCAGAGAAAAAAAAATCTTAAATGATTTCCAAGTGTAAAGATAAAAAATCATGCAAGATCCACACCTTCAAAACTAAAAGAAGCATAACTCTGTGCATGTACACACATCTAGTCATGTTATTTTCAGAACCAATGGAGCACAACTACATCAATCAAATGTAAAACCAAAAAAAAAAAAAAAACATAAATGAGAATTTAAGAAAATCAGGACTGAATAACAGAAAACTGATTTTTCTTTTCCAAGTTGACCTCATAAAAAGCCGTTACAATCAGGATTTTCAAATACTGGAACTGTAATAATAATGGTCATGGGAAAAAATTCAGACTGAAACAGACTGAAATCAGTTTCAAACAGCAGATATAGCTGTGAAATTTTTTAAACTATTTTTGAAGTAACTAAAATCAACAATGATAAGAAATTACTCCAGTACTGAAATAACATATAAAACAGCTCTTAAATGAACCCGTTTTACATGATCTAACCACTAAAATAACCACACTTATGTCTCGTTTTAATTTTTCCTGGATCTTGAGTTTTTCGTAAGCTCATGGATTTTCCAAGTGTTGTTATTTAGAGATAATTATCATTAAACCTCGAAACAATTTTCAAGTAGGAAACTAATATTGGGGAAAGTACAAAATTCTACTTTATGGTTTTCATCTTTGGCAATGATCTCGTGGTTTGTGTATTGACAAAACTTCATCCTGTAGTATAACGTTGTTTGCAAAGCGATATCAGATCCATAACTTTATTACATTCATCTAACCTGATATCAAATTTTGTACATTATTTCAACTAATTATGTATGGATATATAATTTTTTCACTCTAAATACAAAATATATTCTTTTTTTTACTTTATATATATATATATATATATATATATATATATATATATATATATATATGAACAAATTTTGTTTCTATCACTATAAAATTTGTTCAAATACATACAGAAAGTAAGCAAAAAAAAAAAAAAAGTAACACATTTTGTATCCAAAGCAAAAAATTTTATCCAATTTTTTAGAAATAGAATTAGTTGAAATAACGTATAAAATCCGGCCAGATCAGATGGATGTAATAAATGGAATTACAGATCTGGTACCACTTTACCAATGACATTATATCACAGGGTAGCGTTTTGTTAATAAACAAATTATAGGACCATTTGCTAAAGAGAAAAACCACATTATAGAATTTGTACTTCTCCCAATAATATTTAGAGAGACAAGTGTTGTTATTTGAGAAAACCCTAAAGAAAAAATATGTAGGCAAATAATATTTAGAGGGATAAATGATCTCATTTTAGAGACATAATTATCCCGAACGGACTTAATCCTACAAAATATTAAAGTATTTAGAGTGATGAGTACATTATTTAAGAGACGATCATCACTAAAATAATCTGTTGACTGCAAACTCGCTTTTTTTAAAAAGACTCCTTGAAATGGCTTCCCATATGTATCACCAACTGAAACTCTAGAAATGACATGGAGATCCAATATTTTGTCACAAAATGGTGGATGCTTAACATATTGGCTGTTTTTCAAGACCCCATTCACAATCTTGACAATCAACAAACTAAAGCAAGCACAGATCACTATCTGAAATTAAAGTTTCCGTGCATCCTCCTCTTAAGAAGAAAAATCCATTACTAACGGGAAGAAAACAGGCTGCAACTCACATACAATTAAAAAAAAAAAAAAAGTCAATTGCACTAGAAATGGTGCATATTTACAGTTTGGGTGTGACCCCTAATCATTATTACATAAATAAGTTTTTAAAATGAATTTAAGTAGTTCATCAAATTGACTCACAGTCAGCCCGACTACAACCCCTGACAATACTAAAAAAAAAAAAAAAGTCAAAAAAGTATCAGATAGAACACCAGAAGACAACCTTCATATTTCTAGCAGAAACAGAATAACAAAATTCGTGAGAGACTCAGAATTAGATCTAGACGGATTATATATTGGTCCACAACTCTCTCTCTTTGACAGTAAAAACCTAAATTCTTGGAAGCTATTTCAAATTCAATAGCTCTTTAGAACATGATATTTTCACGTCATACAGATACAGAAGACCATCAGTTGGATACTTGATAATTCAGATCTATCAGACATTTGACTTTAGACAGCACCAGACAAGATAACACTTGTTAAGAAACAAGTTAAACTTGAGGGTTCAAGAACTGATTAAAATGCAACAAGCAGAAACATACCCTTTGTTCTCTTGTTCCTTCCCACTGCTCCTCATGTTCACGCTTTCTCTTCCACATCTCTTTTTGTTCCTCTTCATCCTTTTTCAATCTTCCTTCCTCTTCTGATATCTAAAAGACAACACAAAGGCATAAGCACCATAAGGAAGAAGATTTTAACAAGAACACCTGGCAAACTAGGAAAATGATTGAGCATCCAGCATACCCTCATCTGCATTTTCCTCCTTCGCCATTCTTGTTCAGTTAATATTTCTCGAACCTTCAATTTGAGCTCCCGCTGGAATTCCTCAGACTGTTCATATTGTTGTTCATATTTTCCCTGCTTCACATCCAAGAAGCATACCTGTCAACTGGTTTCTTGAATTTAAAACCTACTTTCCAATTTAACACAACCAAATTATAGAGTTGAAAACTAACCTATTCACAAGTATAGTACAATTATTTCCATTAGAAACTAAACATATAAATATACAAATTACAATGGTCATTTATTGATTTCCATTCAAGAGACAATAGCAGGGTCCAACTTCCAATCATTAAAATATAAATGGCATAGGTTAACATAAATGAAAACAAATGCAAAATTTACCAAGGACAAATACCTCATCAACCAATGACTTTATTTTAATGGCTGTATCTTTCTTCAACTGCTTCCTTCTCTTCGACAGAAGTTCTTCTGCAGTTTAAATAAATGAATTGGATAAACTCAAAAAGGCAGACAATATGAGTAAGTCAATGTGAGCGAACACATGGTGTGTTACTTAATATCCTATATATAAGTAAATTGGATACTAAACATACAAATAATATTAAATATTAAATCGATGTACATGATTTTGAAAATTAGTTCATTGCAACCATAGTTATGATTAAAATATATCTGCCATGTTATATTCATAGGACAAATGGAAATTTTATCCAGAATGACAAAAATGATGAAGCAAGATAAACAACAATCTGAACCCCATCAGATTCTCAGGTTTTCAAAAGAATTCTGGATTAAGTAAATCCCAAAGTTATTTACTAAATGTATGGCCTGGCTTCCCAAAAAAAAAAAAAAGACCACGTCTTTTGGAACTAACCTTTTGCTGCAGTAACTTGACTAAGAATATAATCTCTTTCTTGCTCATCAAGTAAAAGTTGTTGGGCCTTTGCCAAAGCTGCTCACAAGTCAACGCAATGATGGTGAGCCATTCAATTTACTTCAGATGCAAAAAAATTTGTTCCAAAGAATGTCTCTATCCTTAATGTACACTTGCCACCAACCATTATTTTCCACACTACCAGATAAATATTAACTCGAACTAAATCACCATCAGATGTTTGCGATAATTTCCCAACTAAAACAAACCAGAAAAAACTGAAAATTCTACAAAAAACTAACTGAACCACTTTGAAAACCAAAAACTGTAATACAAATATACCTGAATTCATTGGTTTGGTTAGATTTTATGGTTATGGTAGAAATTTGCAAACCCCCACATCCAATAAACAAGAAGACCTGAAGAAGAGCCCACAGCTACAACCAAAATTGAATGAATTTTTTATTGCTGGTCTTAAAGTTAAAAGTACACATCTACATTTCTGTTAAAGGCTCCCGATGAGTTTCTTTCAATACATTTATTTAATTCAGTAAAGATTGGAGAAACATGCACTGTGTCTAGCCCACGAACTATCCAATGGAGACCTGCAGGGGAAAGGCTAAACATGATGCATGTTTCTCCAATCTTCACTGAATTAAATAAATGCATTGAAAGAACTGCAGGGGGATATGCAATATACTACAAAGGGCATGCCACTGAAGAAACCCAGAAATACTCTTTTCAATAGTGGAAACGTCTTTTAGAAATATCAACAGTGGCCAAGAATTTCAACATGTCACCCTTTAATTTCTCTTTCTATACTACACACCCCCGAAGAAGTGGAGTGGTCATATTAATGATTTTCAAGGTGACTAGCTCAGGATTTAAAAACTAATTTCCTCCGTTAATAAATGGATTTTGATAATTTTTTTACAGTATTTTTTTTTTAAAATTCCAATGTAATTGAAAAATCTTAGTTGACAAAAAAAAAGAAGGTAAGTACAGCTCCTCTTGCTGCCTTACCATCATAGGCACATCAAATCTTTGTGCTACAACTTTTACAGAGAGAAAAATAAATTTATATAACTCATTATTGATAACTTAAGGAATTGTTAACAATTGAAAATCACACAAGTAGTTTTGGATATTATGTCATTAGCACTATTACACAACACATCAGATTTCCACAGGAAGCATGCACAAACCTCTTCATTCTTCAAAACCACCTCATTGAAGGAAATCCAATGAGGTTCTCACTTCCAAAATGGTGAATAAAAAAATAGTACTTGCAATAAAAACTGCTTCTTTTCAGCAAATTTCTTTGTTTGTTTCACATACTCCTGCTGAATCCACTTTACACTTTCAGCAGCTCTTCAATTTCCAAAACATACATAACCTATTACGCCCAAATTTTTAATACACATAAATCTTAAAACTAGAAAATAAACTCACTTGGTTCCAAAAGTACAAGGAAAATCATTGTGAATGTAGAATTGAATGGTAACCATCAGTTTTTTCTTAACGGATATATGGCATCAGCAGACTTGCCCACCTCCACCATACAAGGTAATCACAATGATTTTTTAAGATATATACAAGGTAATCAAAAGCAAAAGGCGCCTTCAAAGCAATAAGTCTTCTCATCGCTTAAAGCGCAAAGCCCAAAATTAGTAGTTGCTTTACTGAAGCAACATGCAAATTATTAAATAATTAATTAATAAAATTAAAAGAGAAAAATTAGATTAAATAAGAGAATAAGGGGATATTTAGAGGATGAATATGAATGAACAAAATAAATGATTAGAAATATAAAATAATAAAAGATAAAAGAACAAAAGAAAAGTGATGCAATCTGATGCAAGAAAGAAGTGGAGTAGGGTATTAAGAAAAATAAAACGTGATGCAAGACAGAGTAAGTGGAATGAAAATAAGAAAAGAAAGAAGCAGAGTAGAATAAAAAAAAATAATAATATGATGCAAGACAAAATAAGTGATGTGGAAATAAGATAAGAGGTATAAGTAGGATAGGATTAAAAGAAATAGAAACTAAGTGGAAATAGGACACCAACTAAATAAGAAGACTGAATTATCTACAACTGACTATAATGAATCTAACCAAGCGAGCACTTTCTGCCATGTGCTTCAAAAAGAGCCCTCGCTTAAGCGCTCAAAGCGTGTGACTTACCAAAAGGTGCCTCGCCCGAAGGAGTTAAAAACAGTGGACCCCATTTAAGCTTCGCTTTAACACTTAAGCTAGCGCTTCATGCGCTTTTAACTACAAAGGATATATATATATATATATATATATAATGAGACATCCTAAGTGCTAAAAATGAGAGAGAAAGCTCTTGAGTAGACCAAAATCTTGCCTTCAAAGAAACTTAAGTCTTCTAATACCAAAGGAAAGCACAAGAAGGTAGAAACAAGTCAACAATGAGGAGCATTCTTCATTGCATGAGAATGTGTTGATGTCATATCATGGGGCCAAAAGGAGTCTATTCAATCAATCTTCCACAGTGGTTGCTGCATGTTCACGCTAGTTCAGAAATTTTGGCAAAAACAATTAAACCTTGAACCAGGAGTTTTTGATATTAAACAGTTGAACTAAAGATGTGCTCTATTTTAAGCTCCTTAGCCAAGGTTTTAAATAATGGAAAAATATGTGCTCTATTTTAAGCTCCTTAGCCAAGGTTTTAAATAATGGAAAAAGTTAACTCAAAATTAAGTTGAGTTAGAATAAATGAGTCTCAAACGGCTGCCAATAGGTGTGGACACTATTTGGTCCCACAAAAAACCGAATTGAACTGACAAATCAAATTTTGGAATTTGATTCAATTCATTTAAAATTTCTTTTAGTGAATTCGGCTATATCATTTAGGGTTCTAATGAAAAAAAAAATTTGAAAAACTGAAATGACCAAACAGTGCTAACCTAAACATTGTTTTGTTTACCTTAGGCTATACATAATTGCTTCTCACTCAGTGCTCTCATTTATCACTCATCAAATCTAGTCACCACCCCCCTACCTCTCTCTCTCTCTCTCTCTCTCTGCCTGCCTCAATCAGTCCTCACCAGTCACCACCATTGCAGCACATTCAGCATCATTAAACTTACTGTGAACACTCCCTAAAGCACCATCCATTGACCGATGTGCCTCCTACCTCTCTCTCTCTCTGCTCACCCTGTTAACATCATTAAGCTTCTTTTTCTTTTTTTTGGACTAAGCTCCAGACAACAAAAGCAGTAGCCAAACTAATCTTCTAATCCCTTTGGATTTGTTGTTGGAAACTATGGTTTTTCTTTTTTTCCTTTTATATTACTTTGATTAGCCTGATTGGAATTTTTTTTTTTTTTTTTTTTTTGTTGTTGTTCTGTGTTGTTTCAAATAGCAATCTTTTGTTTGCATTTAACAAGATTTTGAAATGTGTCATCCTAATTGCTGTCTGTAGTGTACAAATTTTTGTACTTATGAACTGCATATTCATTGCCATAAGTTCAATTTAATGTGAAATTTGGGTCAATAAAGAAATAAAACAGTTTAAATTCATTTAAACCTGCTTTGATCATTGCACATCAGTATCATATCCATTCTGGTGTTTAAAATCCTAAAGAATATTGCAGTTAGCTCTGTCAAGTCCTTTGCAGCCAAAGCTATCAAACAAAGTGGCCCCAGTCTACCTTTGACTAATGCATTTGCATCAGTAGACATTATTCAACAATCAGCCTGAGTGTGTTCAATAGCTAAGGAAGAAGGAAACTATGACAAAAATAAAGCCAATAGAAATTGGGATCTAAAAGAAGCCCAAACTGATTAACCAAACCGAATCAAATTGGTTTTGGTTTGGTTTATGAAAGTACATAATTTAATTAATTTGGTTTTAGTGAAAACCAAACCAATTGAATGCCCATCCCTGGCTGTCGCTGACGTGATATTTTCTAGACCATTATCATAATGACTCAACCAAAACAAGAAAACAACCAATCAATGCCTATCATAAGTTTTACTATTAAAAGAATGGAGTGTTTAGTGTCCACATCCACTTTGGTCCCTAGCATCATAAATATATGCTTTTAATTTTCAAATTAATCACCAATTGAATCAGTGTAAATAACATATCGCTTCTCCAATATCCATTACGAAATGGCTGAAACTGTTACATTTCTCCATTACTCAAAATCATGTTCTCAGCTCCTTGACTTTAATGTAAATTAAAAATTTTACAAAGTTAATGCGAGGGACCACCTTTTATGAAGGCGGAATTGCAATGAAAAATATTTAATAAAACAACAAATTAGCATTTCCTTCTCTCTTCTTCTTAATCTAAAGTGACTCGAAATTTTAATTTCCGGTTTAGATGTCATACATACGACTTATTGGCACAACAGATATGAGAAGCTCAGATAGAAACTTAATTAGGTCATCGTAGTCTTCATTTGATGTGATTTAGGCATGGAATTGCACAATTTATCTTTTCAGTAAATACAAGCAATTTTGCATATTCCGCCTCTGGTGGAAAAGCTGTCAGCATATCTCTAGGAGTCTTCATTTCTATTTTGGGATCTTAACTTTAGTCCTTGATGATATATGATAGCATTAATTATTTTAGTTTTCTTTGAGAGTCCAAACGATTATGAGTAGTTTTGGAAGTCCGTTGTCTTATAGGAGTCATTCGAGTCTATAAAATCAAACTTTTTGATGCTTATAATTCATTTGCTGCAATTATTGACTCTTGATTTGTGTGATGCAGTTTCTACCTATATCCAATGCCTATAGAACCTTAGGCAAGATGCCTAAGAAATTCTAAGTGTGATAGAATCTTTAAGATCCTTTACATTTCATGGCAACCAGATAGAGAATTCTTAATTGCATAGTTCAGGGACCAGTCAGCATAGTTGTGTTGAGTTTCTAATTTCTACCTTTTCCTAGCATGTAAATTGTCTCAAAAGTCAAACCTGTCTAGTAATAAAACCATAACAATATGGCATTCCATAAGGTATTTTATCTAATATTTTATACATTTTTTTAGGTTGAATAGCAGATAATTAGAACCAGAATTTGAGAAGTTGAGTATTTCAGTAGAACTCCTTTCCATTCAAGTGCCCAGTAGCAAAAAACAATAGTAAAAGGGTTGCCAACTGCAAAAAAAACCACCAAAGAGGGACATCAAGGGGCAAAAGAGAAAAAGGAATGCTAGCACCTCTGTCCTTAGCACTCTAAATCCTCAAGATAGGCCATTGATAATCGTTGGAGAAGCAATGCATAAATTAACAAATGTCCTCATAGAACCCAAACCATTTAATTGCTATGTTTATCATATAATGTTCCCTTAACCAACCACTATTCTTTATGCCTTATCCTTTCTTCATATTTTTTTTTCTTCTTAAACTTCCCAAAAATGAAAATGAAAATGAAAATGAAAATGAAAGCCTTTTCTGAAAGATTAACTTACCTGCAAAGGCCTCTTTTGCTTGTGGATGCTTGCACTTATCAGGGTGAACCAACAAAGATAACTACACATGTCAGACAAAAAACATGTGAATAAGTAACAGAATTAAGAGTAAACAGTCATATCATTGGAAAAATTGACTGAATCCTATTTGAAGAGAAAAGTACCTTGCGATACTGCTTTTTCACATCCTCAGGAGATGAATCAAATGGTAGATTAAGATACTCAAATGGATTTAACTTGAAACACGAAAGAATCCTACAGTTTTTGAAATAATTCCAAAGGGCAAACAAACTTACTAACTGATAGAGAACAAAGTAAACTTTGTCCATAATGACTATAATAAGTAATCAAGCATCTTAAATTTTGTAAAAACTTAAATATCGCAAAAGACACAGAAAAAGATCATGTTGTGAAAAGAACAAAAAAAATCCTCTTTATAGAATTCCCAGCTCTACACATATCTTAAGCATAGTTGTTAAAGACGTAAGGCGGCCCAAGGCGACTTGGAGCCTAGGCACCAGACGCAAGAGCAGGCCCAACTGATATGAGGTGCAAAAAACAACTTTTTTTTACAAAATTTCAATATTATTTAAATTTCTAACATATTTACGAAATTAATACTCAACCTTTATAACAGAAAATATTACCAAATAAATTGACCTATGTAAACAAATTAAAAGAATTTAACAATTTCCATAGCATAATCTTAAGAATAAGCACTAAGAAAAAATCTAATGTGTTGTATAAAATATAATTAATGAAAAATAATTAAAAGAAATAGCTTGGTGTTTAAGTTACTTCTAAGTTTCAAAATTCCAAGAAATATAATTGCATGGTTTTAGAGCAAAAACTTGCACCAATAGGATCACTACATTGCATTGTCTAATAAAAAAGAAAGATTCACTACTAATGCAACAACTAGTTGATCAGAACTGCCAAGCCATTATTTTTTTAAGTGGTAACCATTAAAAGAAAAGAGCAGAAACAAAAAAATACAGCAGCAGCAGCTTATGGTAGGAGAAGAGAAAAATAAAAACTCATACAAGACATCAAGGAGAGAGATTTAAGGCACATGCACACTGGAAATGGAAAGATTGACTTCTATCGATCTAGAAGATGGTGTTCCAGCTAGATTCTGCCACTCGATGCTGAATTCAGATAGATTGGGAGATTCCTAGTCAAGTAATGGTGGTCCTTACGACTCAAAAAGCTCACAGGAGGTAAGTTTTGAGAGGCATGCTTTTTCTGCACCTCGCGCCTCCGTTAAGGCGTGCACCTGAGGCCAAAAGGCAAGCACCTGAGTGACATTGTCCGTCTTTGGCCTCCAGAGGTGCAAGGTTGTGCAACTAGCATCTGAGGTGCACCTTTAACAAATATGATCTTAAGATAGTGAAATCATTTAAAGTGAAAGAGGGAAATCGTTAAAACCAATGCTCTGTTGCTATTAGTGAATGCCAAAAATATCAACCAACTCAACTCCAAATGAGAAATAGAATGTCTTAGTCCAAGAAAAAGTGCACACTATGGGTTTTCTTTCTTTTAATTTTCTTTTCCTTTTGACACTAAAATTGATTATCTTTTTCAGCAATGAATTAGCTTTCCATCATATTACTAAAACTTATTTCAATGTCTGCCGGAGTTGATTTTCTCCCAATATCTGCTCCTTAACATTTTCTTTAATTAATACACACACACACACACACACACAGAGGTTAGGATGTTCATTAACATTTTAATAAAGGAAAAATCTATGCTACACTAGGTGTCTACAGCAGATAATGCATGACTTACACTTGGCCCCCCCCCCCCCAAAAAAATAAAAAGGTAAAATAGTATTTGAATATGGGTACTTATGAGTATAATAATAATTTTATCTAGGTAATTAGAGACAGCTTTTCTTTTTCTTTTTTTTTTTTTTAATTGGCTTGGTGCACAAGCGACTTCAATACACCCAATGTAGCAAAGAATTTTCATCTTGTACAATCCCATCATATTTCAAAGTTCATTCAATTGCAACCGGGATTTCTGTTGCAAGATTGGATCAAAGGGAAAAAGGGGAAATAGAAGAGGAAAAATGTGCACAGATGTGAAGTAACCACTGTAACCACAGTTATTTCTTTTGACAAAATAATCTGATGATAATACAACAGCTATAGTTCCCTAAATAAGCAGCCCACTAACAGAGAATTAATTATGTCATCTAATTGCCTCACAACTACAGCTCAGCATTTGTAACCACCCCCTCTAACAACTTCGTCTAAGGGTTAGTAGCCTCTAACAACTTTCTAAGGGCTAGTACCCTAAGTGAAAGCCATATACATCTGCTAACATTTTTATTAATAACATCAATCCTCCAAGACTTCCACTTTTTTGTGAATAAGAATCCTATCCAAATGACAACAACTGTGAACAAAGATGCTCAGAAAACTCTATGTCACATTACTATACTATTTCACTCTGTTGTATGATGGGATTCAGCCCATGACATAAACATTCATTTCGAGCAAGAATCACAATCATAAACCCCCCCTTAATATGGCATGTAAATCCAATTCATCTCTATGAGGTTGCAATAAAAATAAAATTCCAACACGCAGAAAAACTAAAATCCTGCTTCTAAAATTTACCTTACCACAAATATCCCATTTCCAAGAAACAATAATTAGCATCAATTAAAAGCAAAATAACATTTCTAAGAAAACTATAATAAATATGCAATTAAAATTGGATTCGATGGAAACCCTAATTACGGAATTCCGATGAATATAAAAGGAAACAGAATAAAGAAATACGAAACTATATATACGGACCTGAGGACTTCGTTATCTCTTTCGACTTCGCTGACTTCGGCAAAGAAGCTCTTAAGAAGTAAATCGTCGTCTGTGGCTGAACTTCTGTCTCCCATCGCTGCGCCTCTCTCTCTCCCCCTCGTTTCGGCTCCACCAGGGGATTCCGCGACGAGTTGCACACGCAACAAAACTCAGGAAACCAAGCTATCAAAAAGATATCCGGGAAAAGGATTCGGCTCAAAACATAACCCGGCAGCTAACCGAGTTGAGTCGATAAATCCAACTTCTGACAACATTTTTATTTGCCGTTTCAAGGCCCCCAATGCAATAAGGAAAAATTACTATTTAGGCTCTCAATTTTGTTCTAAATTACAATTTAATCTCTCCATTTTGACGAAACTATTAAAATCTCCTTGAGATTCAATTCCATGAAACTAATTAGCCATTCTATTAAATTTCTGTCAAAGAATAATAGCATATCAGTTTTATCCTTAATCTAAAATCAAAATTTCCCTTGCCACCACCCTCAAATTTTTCCCACCTCCATCACATTTGAAATAATTATAAGTATGTCATCTCATTTCCTCCAACCAACACAAAATAATTATGGTGGCTACATCTTCATATCTTGTTTCTTATAAAACTCAATGATTAAATTCTCTAGAGTTGTGGATAATGAACCGCTTAGAGGAACAGTCAAACGTAACAATCAAATCCTATAAACCCAATAACCAACCACACCACTTCACAACCATTATCCATAATTCATATAAAAATAATAAAGGGGAAATAACTTTAACCATAGTGATGTGGCGATTTTGTTGATTTATTGAAATTGAGGGGTGTTTAGATATTACTAGAGTGATGGAATCTACGTAAATTTAGGAAAAAAACATAGGCATCACTACATTTGAAATTCCTCTTTGAAAATGGTATCATTTGTTATATGTGGAGTGATAGACCCGAATCGTGTGTGTGTGTGTGTGTGTGTTTTTTTTTTTTTTGTTTGGCCTAGGCTTTATAATTTGGCAAGCCCATTTGGCCATCTTCATTACATCATCGTTGAGCCATAATGGTTCTTTGCACATTTTTCATTCCATCGATTCTTGACTACATAGAGCAGCGTGTTTTCCTTTTTTTTTTTTTTTTTTTTGTTAAGACAAACTAAGAGTCCATTAACTTTCAAGTGCTATCATTTTTAAAGGTAAAACATTTATTCAAGCTTGTTAAATTCTTGATTGTTTAATTTATCATTTTCAATTTCTCATTTAAAAGCACTATTATAATTTTTTACCATTAACCCAATCTACAACCAAGCATGGTCTAGCATGTACTGTATGTTAATTTTGGTCCATTCATTTATTATTATCTACTATGAAAAAAAAAATCGTTATTTCCTTATGAAGGGAACTAACCTGATTAAGCTTCTTTAGATATGGCATAACATGTATTGTATGTTAATTTTTGCCTATTCATTTATCATTATCTCTTACACAAAAAAAAAATGTAATATTCCCTTTTTTCCTTATGAACAAACATAACCTAATTAAGCTTCTTTAATATAGTAGGATTTAATTTCTCATTTTAAAAAAACTTAGACATTCCCTTTGTTACCCTTGTAAACTCAAGTCAACTTTTATAATTATCCATATCTATTGTTATGATCTTCCCATCTAAGTCAGTGTAAACAATGTTTTTTTTTATTCAGCTTTCTGGTTACATCTACTAACTTGATATTAAGCCCAAATTTAAAGCCTTTGTTTTTCTAAAAGTAGAAATGAGCAGTCAATTTCACTATCTCCCTATAAATAATATATGTTGGACACGCTCATCACCTACCTTACTTGTCTTATTAGCTTTGCATTTACTCTCTATTTCTGGCAGGTTTGCTCTTTCTCATCTCCCTTTTTATTATTTCAACCATTGTTTTTGTTTCATCTTGTTGTTTTTTACTATTAATATTTATTGTTCATTTAAATGTTAGCTAACCTATGTTCATTTAACCCATATGTGCTTCTTTGTCATCACTGTAAGATATCAAGCAAGTTTGTTAAAGCCAAATGGAGTTTAAATGCTTTCCATCATGTGTTCATTTTGTGTTAATGAATCTCTTATGATATTTTAAACTTATTTTGAAAGTTACCTTTAACAATACAACGACTACATACTATTTAAAGGTTAAACTTAAGAAGTTTGATTGATATATGACAGGCTGCTTACTATTTTTTTTTTCTAGCTATATAGGATTGTTACGTGTGCACTATGTTTCCTACCCCTATTTTTATGGTTTTTTTCCTAATTTCCTTTTCTTTTTTCTTTGTTTTGCTATGGATGGCTTTATCTAGTTGATCTAGTTTCATGCCCGGTTGCCTTTCATTTCTTTGTCTTCATCTCCTCACTTTCCCTTATAAGCACTCATAGAAAGTGGCTCAAAAAATAGTATCAATGGCGCATAGTATGAGTTGATTTATATTTCTTTCTTCGCTGTTGTCGAACCCATGTAAATGAGATGCAAACTACAATGCAACAATTAGCAAAAATAGAAAAAAAATTGATAGTTTATGTAAAATGAAAAAAAATAACATATTGATGTTTTGTTTATCAGTTCACTTGTTGGACAGTTAAAGAAAATTTTGATAGGTTATTCGACAAAGAATCAAACAATATATTTAGATCAGTTGGTGATAGCCTTTTCCTTAAAAGAGTTTCTTGGCTGATGAATGCAATCAAATGCAATTGCTTTTCTTCACATATAATGACTCCAATTAAATTTAGCACATATTACACTTTAATAAACAAGGGAAATAGTACAAATATGAAAATTGGTTAGATAACTCATGTGTAATGAAAAATGCCACTACATTATGTTATGCATCAATTAACTATTTAATTCATTGAAAATACTTGATATTCTATTTATCAAAGATTCTAATGTTTATTCAGTTCAGCAAGTAATCCAATTTTTTTTTTTTTTGGAAAAAAGGTTATCAAATGTGTTATCTTATCACAAAAAAAAAAAAAGAAATACAACACATAGGAATGGAAAGAAATTAGTAGTTTATGGTGTTTGATTCTAGGGTAAGGAGAATTTTAAGTCCCAAAAAAACTAGCAATTTTATATAGAATCTGAGGTAGGATAGCGGAGAACAAGGATTAAAATTTTTTTATCTTATCAACCAATGCAATGTGGTTAAGAACACCTATAGATTTTAATGGGTTTGCTTGACATTAATCAATGCATGCAATACATAATGGAAGAACTAAATTAATAAGGGACAAATAACTTATCTTTCTTTCCTTATTACTTGTCTTGGCAACCACCATCCATTTGAATTTCCCTCTCTGTTAATGATATGATCTATAAGAATGCATTCCTTTGTTACTAATATTTCTTTTCATATATTATATATGCTACCACGTGTTGTTAGATAATGAAAACCTATTAAATAATTTATTCTCTTTGATTGAGTGATATTAAACATTTTTTTTAGCATTCCTAAATTGATGTTCCATTAATGAATTAGCCATATTGTTTCTCTAAGTTTTGAAAAATGATCTTTTTTTTTTCAACATCTAGGTTTGGAAATTATAAGCATGGCATTAATGTTAGGCTTCCTTTAGAAACATATTGTATCACATTGTTAGTCAACTGGGTTTGGCTCACCCAAATTATAGCTTTGACTAGGATGATAATTGTTTATATCAAGCTTGGGTTGTGTTTTAATATAGAGATGGTTTTGGCTACAACTATATTACTAATTTGTATTCTTAATGGTATGCTAATCTCAATCATGCCAAGGATGATGTTTGCAGGCAAGCTATAGATATATTGCTTGTCATGTATAACTTAAAACTCATTTATTATAATTATAACTAGGTTTCAACTTATAGAACATCTTATGAGGCAACAATTGGATATTCTATTATATTTATAGAATTAGTTGAAAATGTCTTTAGAATAATTGACTAGATGTTAGGCACTACCTCTATTAGGGCTTTTATAGGGGATTAAATTATTGCTACAAAGGCAAAGATGATTATGTGTCTAAATGAGGTACTAAGCACTCAAAATGAAGTTAATGCAGCAACATTGAATCAAAGCCAGTCTCTTAAGTAGGTTTATCAAGGGCTAAATATGCAAACGTAAGCCTTGGAATGCAAAATGAAGAAACTTACAAGGTATATGAATCTTACCTAAGGGGTGATATGTTGTTTTTAAGGAATGTGGCAGGATAACTAGGAAAAATACTTAAGCCTATTCTTGAACCACTTATTAGCTTTGTTTGATAATTGATCTATTTTTTGCCCCCTAATTTCTCATCCCATTGTTTATTTTTTGGAACTAGATTAGGAGTCTATTTGACTCCAATGTTTTTTTGTTGGTATTCCTCTTCCCTCTCCACATTTCCCTAACTTTTATAAGAGCAACCTATGTATTTTACTTTGTTTAATATACTCTTATTTCTTATATCATGTTTATGCTTTACCATGTTCATTGTGCTTTTATTTCTTATATCATGTTTTCTCATTTTTCTTGCTTTTTTTTTTTTTTTTTACTTTGGTAAATACTTTTTATGAATTTTATATAGAATGAGACTTAGAATTGTGGTTAACTAGCACGTTTATCTTTGGGCATTCTCCTCCTTGAGTAACCTTTTTAAGTAAAAATTAACTCCATATTTTCTTCTTTTCATATTCATGTTTGATTATTTTTAGCTTTTCCTGCCTCAAAAGAGGACTATTTCCCTTTTTCCTGTGTTTTTTAAGAAAAGCCTCATGTTATTACAATTGGACTAGATTTCAGTATGGTTGCTTTAAATTCTCTTATGATTAATGTGTAGTTAGATTATGTTTTTTATTTTCTCAAGTAGCTATTTACTTTCATGTCATTGTTTTTGTGCAATGCTTTTCCATTATTTTTTGCTTACATCCACATTCACATCCATCTTTTTCACTTTGTGGTGCTCTGAATCATGACATTTAAATTTCTAAATTATTAATAGGCTTAAATTAAACTTTCTTTCAGTTTCATTGACATTTGCTTAAGAGCCTTCTAACTAATGTAATATGATTTCAAATGACATCATTGTGTAGCTTAGCCATCTAAATGACAATAAAAAAATGCATTTAGGCAATGTAGAATTTGAAGTAGTTTACTCCAAATGAAAGAACAAAGCAAGTAATTTATGAAAAATGCCACAAAATTCAAAGAGAATGAGATGTCGTTCACATCAATAAAAAAAAAAAAGGGAAAAAACTTAGCTTTTCCCTAGGATGATTTTGTGAACTCATTTGTTGGTTTTGCTAAACACTTTTATTATGCATGCCCTTATTATTTGCCTTTCATTATGGTTGGCTTAGAATGGTTTATGGTGTTGGCGTGGTTTGCGCAGTTGTCAAAAAAGTTGGGTTACCTTTTGCATCTTGTAAAGCTCTTAATTTTGGGTGGGGGGCTCTTCCATATGAGTTGGGCTTCATGCTTCATGAGTAGATGTCAACTACTTTGACTAATCCAATTGATGTCATCAACTTGGCTCATTAATCCAGGTTTTGCATTGGTATGGATTGTTTCATTTTCATTATTGGACATGGCTTGCATTTTATGTTTGTAATTCCTAAATGGCCCAACACGCAAACTTTATCCATTCTTCATTATTCAGTATTTTATTTATGTTAATAATGTACTTAACCTAGTGAAACTAAATTGGCTTTATATATATATATATATAGTTACTTCTACCCATCTTTTGCACCTTGATATGTTTTTCCTGAAATGTATTTAATATTTTTTATTGTATGGCTTTACTTGACAAAATACGATATAGTTTACTGATTTGTTCTATGTGACTTACATTTATAATTAATGTTTAGATTGTTTGTTTCTCAGGCCTATAAGCATATACAAACAAACCATATTAAATTATTCATTTTAATTTATGCAAAATTAAGCATACTGATTTTGGATTTATTATATAAAGATATAACCATCTTAATCTATGTTAAGATTTCATTAGTATCCCCTAAACAGTGAATATTTATTTTTATTTTATCAAATTGTACACTTAATTGATCATTGTATTTTTTTTATTCCTAGATTTTGATCGATTTCTTTTTCTTGTATACAATCGATATTTGCATGAGTACAAATTTTTCCATGGTAGAGATGGAATTAGCACTTATTTTTACAGATTTAGCATACTTAAGTTAAAGATATGATGTTTTTTTTTCTTGTGTGGATGATTAATAAATCATGCTACAATATAAAATGGTCATCCTCACGATACATTAAACTTAATTTAATCTATAATATATGATAGCTTATTTTGCATGTTATTTAATTTCTTACTATCATCCATTTTAGTGTCCCAAGATTATGGATGTAGCATTGTGCATTTTATTAAAACATATCCTTAATTAGTTATTTTTTTTACATATTTTGTTCACCTCCTCTTCCTTATATGTCTGTTAACGAAATAAGCTTGCCATCTTTGTTTCGCAAAAAAAAAAAATTAGATCATTGATTTAGTTATGATATTTTTTCTATATTAGCTGAAGTTTTTTTTTTTTAATTTAGTTATATTAATAGTTAATGCTGATTGATTTGGAAAGTAATTATATTTACAATGTTAGTTGCAAATGACATAATAATGTATGTTCTATTAGTTGTTTCTCTTACTATAATATAACCATGATTTGATTTTAAAAAATATTTCTTAAGTTAAAATAGTTTAAAAAAAATATCTAGTATTTCCAATGCTGCAAATCTCATTGTTTATACTTGGTTACACTTACTATAAATATATATTAGAATGCATTGATTTTACATGGTATTTATGACTACCGTTGATTTCGTAGATAACTTAATGTCTTTTATTTGTCTTTATATTCTATTTTTAAAAAATTTTATATGTAGTAGGCATATGAGGTAAAATGTGATATTTGTGATGTTCCATTTGGTCTTACGCCATTTTACAAATGACACTTATTAGAATTTGTTTTTTCCAAAAATGAAGTTTTTTTAAAAAATATATTTTGTGGCTCCAAATAACCTTGTGAGATTGCATAGACTAGATGATCATTATATTTATTTAAATTACCTTTTACAATGTTGTTTATCTGTTATGCTCAATTTGACTTAGGTTTTTTTTTTCTTTTTTGCTATGCAGATTTTTATAGGATATCTATCTTGTCCACCTCTCCATTCTCCTATCTATGACTGTTAGATATAAGCACTACATACATTGGAGTTACATGTTACCCATATTATGAATTAGGTCATTTTCATTTAATATGTGCTGCTTAAAATTTAAAAATTTAAATACTATTCATATGTTATCTCGCAACACAATTTTATTATTTTAATGATGTTATATGTTAAATCAAATAGTCTTAACTTTATTTTTCAATGAATGTCAGTTTCATTCTATTCTTCCCCACCTTATAGAAAAGTGGTTTTGTATGAATTAAAATGCTCTTGAAGGCAGAGCCACGATAACCACCTTTTTTCCTATTTTTGCTTTTCCTTGTGAATGTTAAATGCTTCTCTATCATATAAAGATGCATTAGGCCAAATGAACTTGGCTTTTCCCATTTGTATAGTTAGTTGCATTTTGTGCATGTTATTTACTTTATCACATTTGTCGATGTAGTGGAATCTCAATGCTTGATCTATTATTATGGACTTGGTTGATTGCCATAAGTCAATGGGTAAAGCTCGTCTTACTTGGTTTATCTGTTGTTGCTATTTGAATTTGACCACTACCACAGGTACCCAACCTAATATATTTTTTAGATTTTTTTGTTTGAGGTCCTTGTCCAAATAGTGAATTCACAAACACTTGAATTGTTGTCTTACCTAATTGTACAATTGAGGAAATGCACCCAGCTAACCTCCACTCAGTTCTAAAGGACTAAACTAGCTTCCCTTCCAAATGAGGATGCCTTGGTCGATGCCTCCATTTTTCATGATAACACTTACCATGAATTTCACTTTACCATCACACATTTCATTTATTTTGTGCCAAATGATTGTATGCATTTTCCATGCAACCAATGTAAATTTCCATTCTTTAGCCATTATGTTGAGCATGTTGCAACTGGGCTTGACTAGTAAACTATATTAATTGATTTTTGCTCATTGTGCATTAGTCCCACAATCCAAGGATCGCCCCTTTTGAATCATGCATATTTTTCTAGACTACTACTTATTACATATGATCTTAATATATATTAGTAATGACTATTCTATTTTGTTGTCTAAGTTCATATCTAAATAAATCTTTTATTGGGTTCCCTAAGGTTTAATGTCCGCATTACGATGCATTATTTTTGCTTGCTAAATGTGTGGAGTTCTAACAAAATAAGAAATTGACCTTTTTTACCTTATGTTGTACTAAAAGCGAGATTGTTATTAAGAAGCTAAATCCACCTCCCACATTTTTAGGACATTTGTTAGACTATGGGACCAATCGGTTAAGCATACATTTTAGGGATCATATAAATCTATATAATTCTATGTTTGCATTTACTTCTATGGGCGCAAAAATTGATTACAATATTAACAAATAACCTGAGATGTATGTTTTTAAAATCCATGACCAAAATCACCATATCATTAGTTCTTTGCTACCAAATGAAGGAGAACAACCTAAATTTACACATTTATATATTTATGATACAAATGAGTTACAGAACATGATGACTTTTTTAAAAGAAACAAAATTTGCAATATCAATAAACATAAGTATTGGTAAAGGCTTAATTGTTATGTTAGATGAACATAATTGCATTATAAAATCTTTTCGCATGGTAAGGGGATCATTTCAAGAGAGATGACATGATACCAGTTAAGCTTAAATTGGTAAGGAAGCATGCAACAGATAGTTCTCAATACACAAATCCATCATGTTTAAAAATTACTGGCATTAATTGTTGGTGACATAGGAATGTTTGATAAGAATTGTGACATAATTATTGAGTATAAAATGGGAAAGTTGAAATGAATAAGCTATTTATACTCATGCTTCATGGCTATACTGTCACCTCCCCTTAAATCGTCATTAAATGCTCTAAGTCTATCTATTATTGTTAAAAGACCTTAATTTAATTATCATTTATTTATCATATTTATTTTTCACACAATGTCTCTTGTTCACAACATAGTCACTATTTACAATAAAGTATACATGACTAAACCAGCTGGAATACTAATAGACTGCATA
>CATIWR010654351.1:0-35265 GCA_949677035.1 Omphalea diandra | reverse complement strand
TTTATATATGTATAATTATATTTTAAAATGATATTTTATTATGTTGTAAAATCTTACGATTTTACGATCCGATTTTACGATTTCGATTTTAGGGTCCTCTACCGATTTTAGGGTAAAATCTCGATTTTGACAACCTTGAATATATCAATTTTGAATATAAAAATAACACACACACATATATATAAATATAAAATTGGTGTTGTACTTCGGTTGTTTAATAAAAATTTCAAACATTTAAGTACATTTCTATTAGGTTGTAGTTACATTAATTTAGAATAACAGACACATATCGTTCGATATCAAGATACATTAATGTTTTAGAAAAGGTACATTGAATTTCTGTTGTATGTATATTGATTTTCTGTCTTAACTTGTGAATAAAAAGTTTCAATGATTTTCTACATTCATGATTATCCTAAGTACATTTGTGTTGTACTCTAGATATATTATTTTCTAAGCACATTGTTATTATAATAAGTGCATTGTTTTCTTATTTTAGGCATATTATTATTATTTTACAATTACATTTTTATTGCACTATTGATAGATTTGTATTGATGAATAAATATATGAGTTTTTTTTTTTATATAGAAGATACACTATTCTTGATTTCTAATTACATTTGTTTTAACTTATAAGTTAGTTATTTAACATTGTGAAAATTAGTTCAATAAAAAGTTATTTGTAATATATTTTTAAAAATATATGAATGATTATATAATCTTAAGTTTTTTAATTACCAAGTTTATTTATTTTAAAATTTTCACTTATTTAATTTTTATATAAAAATAAAAATTTTAAAATTAAAATTAAATTAAATTAAATAATAATATAAATTTTGATCTAACTATATAAATATTTTATCAATTTATTTTATTTATAATAATAAAGAGAAAAATCAATAAAATAAAAAAATAAATTTAAACTGTAAAAAAAGGATCAATTTATTATGACATAGATATAAATTAATAATATATGTACAAGAAAAGATCTTATATGTAACCATGATGTTATATAATTCGAAGTCCCATGATATGAGAACTGTAGCATATGTCACTCTTACATGGATCTGCACTGTTGTTGGCCCATTTGTTTCGTTTGGTACAAATCCATAACTTTCACATTGCCAAACTCCACATGAATAGTCCAGCCCTAAATATTATACATTTATTCCGTTTGGCATATCAAATCAAACTGCTAAACCCCACATGATTCTCCAACTCCTAAGAAACATATTTATTGGAAAAACAATAACAATTCTTTTAATCATTATCAATTTTGGTTTTCAAGAGTATATTTGTACATTTAGGATTTTTCTTTTTAATCCTAGCAATCTTCTAATTTTTTAGGTGTAGTTCAAATATTATAAATGTAGGATTTCTTTCTTATTTCTTCTCCTATTAATGCTTCAATTATTGTGAATGATTATAAGTTAATTATATATATATATATATATATATATATATATCACTACTCCTAAAATTAATAAAAATTACTAAGAAACACAGATATTTACTTCATTTATACAGGAAAGATATTATAAATAAATTAAATATGTTTCTTTACACCACAAAAAGGCCTATTAATTGAACAATGTTTTCTTTACATCACAAAAAGACCTATTAATTGAACAATGTTTCTTTTGTCTTGCGGTACAAAGAGACTGCACATTTGGTGAGGCTTGCCGCACAGGGCTCTTCACACCACAGAGCTTGTGCTTCATGCGCCAGGGGAACAAAATTTCCAGGCCACAGCCTTTATGGCTAGACTCTGAACCATATGATCCTCCAACAATTTGTGAACCATGCTCCTCTTCCGCATAATTGCTGTAAAAAAATGGAAGTTTCTTGTTCAGATTTTTCGACGCATATAATGCTGAAGCAGCCAATGCAGTAGCGTCAGGAAGAAATCTCTCCATCATGAAGTTTGGAGACTGGCTACCCCTAGACGCTACACTCTCTAAATTTAGCCTGTCCAATTCCAATCCATAATCATCCTCAGCTTTCTGGACTATATCTATTGCTTCTGTCAATGATAGTACTTCCACAGCGTCTGAAAAAACATCTTCCTGGTCATCACCATCATCATCAATATCAGCATCACAACCATCATCGTAGTGGTAGTCACGAATGTTAACAGCATTTGGGCTTGCTTTATTCTGCGGCTGCCATCTGCAAGGTGGGAGCCTTGGACGAGGAGTGTCTCCATCTTGGATGTCATTTCTCTCCACGTTCTTCGGCTTACCAGGAGCATGTTCCCAACAAAATGGAATCCCATTACTTGTATCTTGCAAAGCAATTCGCGAATTCGTACTGGGGCACCCGCCAAGCCGCCTAGTTGATAAGAGTGGCAAATTGAAGTCCAGCTTTCTGGGGCAGTTTGCATTGGCAGTAGCTTCTAGCCTTGCTTCCTCCATACAGGCCTTCATTCAGCAGTTTCATTCCACCAAGACAGTCTGTCAATGAAGAAAAAAGGGAGAAGTGGAGACCTTTAGAAGAATTAAGAAACGTGATATAAGGTAGTTGGATGATATTATCAAAAGGCAGTTGAAGCTATAGATATCTCGTGGAAACCATTACAACCCTTTTTTCCACTTTACTAAAATTCACAGGTGAGGCAGAAAAGGCCCTTCTCCCATGTACTGCTACAAGTTCCACTTCAAAAAGAGTTGCTTCTAATAATTGCGAAGCTGACAGTAACGCAACCTATTTCAATTTACTTTTGAGCTGCTGATATAATTAGTCAAGAATTGACTTTGACATGAAGACCTCAACTAGGAATTCAAGAATGTAATCCTTGCTAGGAGAATTTAAAAAACAATTATAGTAATAACAAAGCATATACAGTAACAAAGAGCTGTGTGAATTATGTCTCTTCCAGAGTACTTAATATGTAGGAAAATTGTGAAGCTCACAAATCAGTACTCGGAGCAGTATCAGATAAATTACAATACATTGTGAACGGCTTCTCAGAAAAAAGAAAAATAAAATCTGTGAATCTCTAAAAAAGCAGACTTCTTAAAAAGCCGCCATGTCATATACATGTTTTTTTAATTGTTGTACTTCCATTACAATCTTTGCCGAAGTGAAATTTTGGGGACTGGCAGCAAAAGCAGGCTGCAGTACTTATGTCATAGGCCGACCCAAAATGTAGAATAGATATATTTACAAGCTATCTCACTCTCTACTTTTCCTTTTCCTTTTTTTCTTTTAACTCCAAAGTCTTCTTAACTTACTTATAGAAATGCCTTGGCACATCCGCATCTCAACATTCCTAGAAAAGAAAATCCAAAAAGAGAATTTGCCTCGAGAAACACTGGCCTTTCTGGTAGCAGGAAAAAAGAAAGAGTCGGTAGATGTGGTCTTTGCCCACAGCTCCACATACTGAATATATAATGCCAATATGAATATCTGATTCTCACTTTTGTTGTTCATTAGCCCGCTGCTGTGCTTTGTTATAGAGTTCAATGGTGTCGCTGTGGCTGGGATCAAGACAAAGGACAGCTTCACAATCTCGTAGTGCGGAGATATTATCACCCATTGAGTCATAAAATGCAGCACGAAGATGTAGCAGCTGCAAATCTGGCTTGAAAACTATGGCCCTTGAAAGCTCTGTTATGGCCTCAGCTTCTTTGTGGTCATCCATTAAAACTGAAATGACCACGGTTTTAATTATTAGTTCTATGTTTCTCCACATACTTGCACATATTTATACATATTCCACTCACATATACATATTCCACAGCAAAGTTTGGCTATAAGCTGAAACATCATCACAGAAACTTTAATTTGAAAGAATTTACAAGCTGTAATTAAACTTAAATTCAAAAAGACATGCATCCTATAAGAATAAAACGAAGAATGACCCAACTTCCTTCTTTAACTGATTTCCAGGCAAAAATTAAGCTCCAAATTTTCTGTTTGACAAATTTCATGAATATCATTCAAATTCTAAATGAAACTAATATATCTAGAAAAGGCAGTGGCTAGGTCTACTTAGCACATGAACACAACAATTCCACAATATAAACAAATAAGAAGTTACCTTCCCCAAAGCAAATTCATTTTGATGAAGGGATCCCAACATCAAACCATGTGAACATTTTAGCCAAGCACTATCCTAACCATAGGCATTATTATTATTATCCCATTCACAGCAACTGGAAGAAATAGCGGGGATGTTCAGTCAGACATGGAGCTTGAAAAAGGAGATTAGATTTGCAACTGCTAAGCAGCCATGAAGTTCTATTCTAGCGATCTTAAAACCACAAGAGAATGAAACTGAGAGGTGATCTACATGAGCCTGCTTATCCCAGGCATAAATCATTGTTTTAGTGAACCTAAGATTTAGTCTAGATGAAATCTGATATGATGGTCACAACTTAAAATCATGAAACCATTCGAGTCCAGCACTCTAATAGATCCTAAATTATCCTGTTAGAAGCTCCTTCAAGTAGGAGGTGCTTGGGGAGTCAGTCTGAAATTGAGACTCAAATACAGAAACTAGACTTGTAGCTGCTAAGTAGACATGAAACTCCTCCAGCTACAATATCAGCAAGACCAACGAAACAACTATTAAGTCTAACCAACTTCGAAGGCTGGCTGGCAGAAATGACTAGCAGGATAATTTTAGCCAAAACTCAAAATCATGCATTCATCTAAGTTAATCTAACCATGAGCAAAACTTCCATTTCTCACAGAGATGAATAAAAACAAGAACGGAACTGATTTCTGATAAGCTAGTTCAAGAATAAGGATGTCACTCAGAGTTGCTCTTATTCTAGACCTAATCACACTTCTGCTACATATCACGCAAACCTGAATAAACTTGGGAGGGGGGAAAATAATAATAATAATAATAAGTCAAGTAGCATGCAAAACAGAAAGGCTGTATTCTGAGTAATTGAGTTCTACACCAAAGAACAAAGGCAATTTCCGAGTAAAGTCAAGAAGAACATTAGCAAATAGAAAACAAGGACAACTCACTAAAACTCTGATTACTACTAAGACAATAATTACTACTAAGACAATAATCACATGACAGACACTACTTATTTGAACCTTTTTGCTGAAAGATGTGAATCCAATTCAACTTCCTACAATATCTTTTCAGTCAAACAAACATGATAATGCCTTCTAATTAATGACTTTCAAAGCTGCTTCATGGCCCATCATCTCAACGATTCCAGTTATGAAACCAAAAGAAGTATCATAAAGCACTAGCCAGTAGTTTTGTAACCACTAAAGCTATTACACATTGCCATCATTCAAATTATAGACAAACATCCTGAGGCATGGTATAGTTTGTAGCCATTCTTATCTAAATAGAAGAGTCAAAATTCCATCTCGCTAATATTCTTTAAAAAAAAGCAAACAATGAAAAATATCAAAAAAAATGACATTTCAATTCACAGTTCAATAGAATTGACCATAGTTCTTAAGTTGCATCCTCAAAGATTAAAAATTGATAAAGGAAGGCAGTGGGAGAAAAGGCATTCCAAAGTCGAGGTCATAAATCCATATGTCGTACAATTATTACTGAACAACTGAGCAGCAATGTCCTTTATAAACAAAAACATTAAAAGAACATAACAAAAACATGACTTCATTTCACATCTTTCGTACAACTCATAGCTCGAGAAGAGGACTGATATGCACACCTCCTTATAGAATAGAAAGATTGCAGCAGTAAACGAAAAAAAAAAAAAAAAAAAAGGAAATACGGAAGCATAAATGGAATCAGACTTTCAGGTATAATCATAAGAAGAATGGAGATAAGCAATTATATACAACCGAATTGGCAGACAATATTAAGAGATCCATCACCCATATATTTTATGTTCTTATGGCCTATGCCTATCTTAATTGGAATTGACCCAATAAAACCAGTATTTTTCTCCTTTCTAACTAAAAAGTCTTTCCTCTATGACAATTAATATTTAGGATTTCTAGATAGCCAGAGATAATCCTTTAACCTGAAACCTTGATCTAACCACTCTAACTTGTCGGGAAAAAAAAGTTTCCCTAATTTGATTACTAGATTTGGGTATCCCAACCAAGTATCTGGAATTAGAACATGAATCAAAGATTAAAACATCTCCATGTCTTTGAAAAAAAAAAAAAAGGTGATTCATAGTGCCATATGTACATAGTGTTATCAACTAATAAAAGAGAACTAAATTAATGCAATTAGATTGTGATCACAGGACTCACCTGCTGCCCTATATCGGTAAGGGTATGTCCTTAAAGGATCTAGTTGTGTAGCCATACTAAGATCACTTTTTGCCATTTCACGATCACAATATTCGGAGCGCTTCTCGTATGCAGATGCATTATTCCTGGCTTTTTCTATCAATTTTGTCATCTCATCATATGCAGCTTTGCGTTGATTTTTGAGATGATATACACGTGCCAGACCTTGATGTGCCCTTGTATGCTTGATATTGAGTGCATTCATGTAACAGTCAGCAGCAAGATCCAGCTTGTCACAATCAACATAGACACTCCCTAGATTATTTAGTGCCTACAGACAGCAACATCACCCCAACTTAAAACAATATTCAGGTGCATAAATAGCAATATTAATGGGTTTGCTTCAAAGTTGTCACTCACTTGTCCTTTCCGAAGACCATCTGAAGGACATCTAAGAGCTTCCTCCAGAAGTTCAATGACAAACAGTGATGACTCAGGATCAAGACTTGAATCTGCTAGAGCATATGCCTTCAGAAAAAAGGCTTCAAATGATCTCTGAATCGAAATAGACTCCTCAGCCTTAGCTAGCGCTTCTTCACGATGGCCAGTGTCATACAAAATCCATCCTTCATAGACAAGCCTTTCATGCTCAGAAGTAGAGAAATTTCTAGCCAATCGCAGACTATGCATTGCTGCCTTTTGACAATTTAACCTAATCAATGAGAAACCACAGGATGTTGTTGGAGCCCAAAAAAATAAGACTAATTAACAAATAAATGAAGATGAGTAAAAGAAATTGGATCAAAATGATAAAATCCTTTGTTGTATCCATAAAGGCAGAGACTATAACCCACACAACTAAGGATTTCTTTCCTTTTTCTGTATTGCTGGATAACAATAAAAAGGAAATATTCAGAAGAAATTGGTTCAGGAAAGTGCAAAGAACTAGGAAAAAAAAACCCTCAATAATCTATAAAGATCAGATGCCAAAAATATATGAATCATAAAGTGACTAAGGCCTTGTTTGGATTGAAGGTTGATAAAGGGTTGAAAGGGTTATTAATGGAATGAAATGGAATGAATCAGTTTGGTTTGGAAAGAAAATGTTAAATTATATTTGTGTTTGGAATGGTAAGAATGGAAAAGAATGATTTGAGATTAATTATGTTTGTTTGCAATGGAATGAAATGGAAAGTTAACTTAAAAATTTACAAAAATACCCTTGTTTATACTAATTCAACAAAATAATTTAAGAATTATCTCTCATTCTTTTAAAAAAATTATATCTAATGACGCTCTCTTAAATTATTTATATTAGAATATATTATTCTATTAATATTTAATATTATTCTATTTATTTTATTAGTATTGCTTATTATATTAGAATATATTAATATTATTTATTATATTAATATATATTAATATTAGAATATATTATTTTAATATTATATTATATTATATATTATATTAATATTATAAGTTATATTATAATATAATATATTATTATAATTTCTATAATTTATATTATAATATATTTTTTAATATTATTTTAATATTATAATATTATAAAATTTAGTTAAAATTTCTATTTAATTTATATATATATATATATTTTTATTATATATATTATTATATATGATTAATATATAATTTATAATTAAATTATATATAATTTAATATATTTATATATAATTTAATATATATTAATATATAATTATAGATATAATTATATATTATATAAAATAATATATAATTTAATTAATCATTAATATAATTTCTAATTATTTATAATTATTAATATAATTTAAAATTTTAAAATTTAAAATGTATTATATTATAATATATTAGAATATAATTTCAAATATAATATATTACATAATTTTATTATTATATAAATAGAATTTCTAATTTATATAATTTCTAATTTAATTATTCTATAATTTAATATATAATTGATATTTTTATGTTATATTATATTTAATATATTAAAATAAATAATTTTTAAAAATTATCTAATTTAAATTATTTTAATTTAATTTAAATAAATAATTATTTTAATTCTTTTAGATATTTTATTTTTCTATATTTTAATTAGTTATTTATAATTTAATTAAATAATATAGTATTAATTACTTTTCATAAAAAATAATTTGAAATCGAGAACAAAATAGACTATTTACTTTTTCTTTAATTTGAAACCAATGAAAACACCCCAACAATATAAGGGTTGTGGTGAGTTTAGATTGATTTAGCAAACCTTTGGTAACTTGTTAATTTCACTCCAATATCTTACATCCAAACATAAAAACCATTTTTAAACCAGTCTATTCCATTTCATTTCCCTCTAAACATTTGATCCAAACAAACCCTAAATCAAGTGTCTAGCAAGAGTAATCCCTACTGAGATTTTCATTCATTTTTTATATTGTCTATTTCTTGTCGACTAACTTTGATAATTGTCGCTTTTGTATTTTATGGTTATATTATAAAAAACAAAAAAAAAAAAGAGAGAGGGAGAAAACATTTCTAATCTTACACGTTTAGTACTCGATCCATTTTTTTATATATCATTTCAGAAAATTGTTTATTTCAATTTATCTGTATTTTTTTACTCAAATTTATTTGTACTTTTAAAAATAAGAAAGAAATTAAATAATATGATCAATAAACTTAAGAGAAAATTTCTAATAAAGAAAGTGGAAACAAAAAAAATACTTCCAGTGAAATCGATAAGGAATTAAAGACTTAAAATCATGGACAGTATATTTATTTCTAAACTCATACATGGTTGGTATGTTAAATAAAGGAAAATTTCATTTTAGACTTTTTTAAGGGTGTGTTTACTTACAGAAAATTATTTTAATTTTAATTTTTTAATTTTTAAAAAATAAAAATTTTTCATTTTCACAGAAAATTTATAAAATTTGTTAAATTGTTTACTTGTAAAGAAAACAGTTTTCTATTTTTTATTTTAAATTAGAATACATATTTTTGTAAACTTGTTATTGTAGTTAGAAAATTATTTTGTAGTAATTAAAAATATTATAGAAATTATTTTATAATGGTCTAGTGACACATCATTTAACAAATTCTAAATATAATTTTATATTATAAAAAATAAAAGTCAAAAATAGAAAGTAGAAAATAAATAAAAAATAAAGTAGTATAAAATTAGAAAAAAATTAAATCTATGATATTGAAAAGAATAAGAAATGAATATTTTATATAGTATTACAAAAATTACGATACGGAAAAGTTTAATATAATTATCACTTAAAAAATAATGTTAAAAAAAAAGAATGACGAATATCTATTGTACAATTAACTTATGAAATAATGTTAAAAAAAAAGAATGACGAATATCTATTGTACAATTAGCTTATGAATATCATATATCATTTTGATTTCTGTGTCAAAAGACATATTTTTATTTGAAAGCATCGAAATTATGTTTCTAGTTTCTTAGAAAATTGAAAAATATAAAAATTAGTAGTTTTCATGTTCAGCTTGTGGAAAATTTTGAGAAGTAAACATAAATTCATTTTTTTTCATTTTCATTTGAAAAATTTTCTACAAAACTAGAAAAATTCTCTCAAGATGAATACACCCTAAATTTTTTTTTTTTATATTTTTAATATCTAACTCTTCAATATGAAAATGTAACTTTAAACCCTTCAACTTTTTTTGTTTATTATATAAAGCCCTCTCTTGAGCCAAAACCGTGCCCCTTTTAAGCTATTTATATAAAATTTAAAGAATTTTTTAAAATTAAAATACCAAAAACTCCCTGAATTCTATTAGATTCATATGAGAAGTCCATTTGCTCTTCCCTTACTCATTTCATGTTTTCTTTCCGTCTCTCTGTCACTCCGGCAACTTCCAAACGATCACATAAAGGGCAAAAAGAAAAGACGCAAACTACTTGCTCTTCTCTCTGTCCCTATCCCTACTACTAACAACACCTACCCCTTCTCTCTCACTTATCTCATCTCCTTTAACCTTCTTTCAGCTCAAACCCATTGCCGCCAAGCCTCAAACTGCCTCCTTTTCCTTAACAAATAGTCTCTCAATCACCATTAAAATCAACCCAAAATACAGCTTCACCTTTCACTCTCACAGCCTATACACACTCGAAAATAACACCAAACCCACTTCTCAGACCAAATGCAAAAGATACCAGACCCCTGTATTTGAGATGCAAAATCACTTCCTATTTTCCTTTGAGTTTCTTATGGATTTGGTTAATTGATGTGTATGTAGGGAGGATATGATATAGGAAGGAGTTTGTGTGAATGAGTTTGTTAAAAGTCGCACACCACGTGCTCGACAAAAGTTTGCAACTAGGGCGAACATGAATTAATGAAGAGAGAATTTCAAATATTATTATTATAGATGAGAGTGATTAGTTATCTAAATGTTCAATGAGGACATGATATAAATTCATACTATTCTATTCTTCTATACGTCTTCTGATTTGAATTGAATTGATTGATTACAAGAAGGCCATGAAATTTAAAAGAAATTACAGAATGGAGTTTACTTGATTATGCACTTTAACCCTATGAAGAGGAAAAATAAAAAGAGTAGAATAAAAATTAAAAATAAGAGAGGATTATAATTTTTTATTGTTGAAAAATAAGAGAAATAAAAGAGAAAAAATAGTTATTTTATTTCTTTTTACTTTCTCTTTAAAATGAAGAGAAATATGAGAATTAAAGATAATTTTTTTATCCTATATTTGAAAAATTATTTTAGAAGGATGAAAAATATTTATTTTTCTTTTCATATTCAAATAAAAAAAATGGGAGAAATTATTTTTTCTTCTTTAATAGAGAAATATTAAATGTAAAAATGTAAATACATCTAATTTTCTTTGATCATTATATTTTCATTTTATTTAGAAAGGAAAATAAATAAAAAGTTAAAAAATTTCTTTTTTGTTTCTTTTTCATTTTCAAATAATAGAAAGTTACAATTTTTTAATTTTTCATCTTTATTTTAATTTTTTTTTCATTTTATTTCTTTTCAAATAAACGATTAGTGTTGATTATAAATTTGTAATTTTGTCAGCCTTTTTCTTAAATAAAAGAAAAAATAATGAATATATAAGATAATAATTTTTTTTTCATTTCATATTTTATTTTTTAAATAAGAAAAAATAAATTTATTTCTTTTCATCTCTTCTTTACTTAAATATAAAAAAATAAATATTTATTTATTCTCTAAACGATTTTTCAACCTCAATGTAAGAGGTTGAGGAAATGTCAAGGTGAGTTGTACGGACACAATATGTCGTCAACCATCAAGGTCCCGGTCACAGAACATTCCTTGCATCGTTGGGCTCTTGCCATTATCCAGGCCACAAACGAATGCACGGAAGAAGCGTCTGAGTATAGTGCTAAGCACAGTTCTCAAAATAATGGAATAGAATATTAACATTTAATTAAAATAACTAAAATTTTTTCAAAAATTGGTCGAAATCATACAAAAAAATTTTTAAATACATGACTGATTATTTATTAATAATTAGATCAAAATTGACTTGAATGAAAAATCAAATTAAAGAATTGAATATATATATATATATATATATATACAAAGAGAGAGTTTAATTATATATTATATGATGCACTATTTATATATAATTTATAAATATATTATTAATATATTGATTTCAATTTAATATATCATATCAATTTAGTTTTTATAGGATAAGATAATAATTTAAATTTTTTTTCAAAAAATTAAATTTATTTGATTATGAAAATTTTATTTTCAAAATATATAATTGAGTTGAATTGAAGGACTGGACCCTCAATAACTAAATTGAATTGAATCAATTTTTTAAGTTCAATTCAATCTAGTCCTTTATTATTATTATTATTATTGGCTAGTTCCAGTCTTCAATTTTGAAAATATCGATAATTTGGTCTCATTCTAATATTTTTCAAAATAATAAAACTGGAATCGGGTATAGGATTTTCATTTGTTCAACCTAGCTCTCTTGGCCAAACAAGCCTGGAAGTTAGTGATTGAACCTGATTGTCTTTGGGTTGGAATTATGAAAGCCCTTTATTATCCTCATGCGAAGTTCTGGCATGTTAGACTAGGAGGGAATTCCTCTTGGGGTTGGAGAAATCTGTTGGCTTCTAGGAAGGTGTTATTAATGGGAGTTAGGAAACAAATTAATGATGGGAATGACACTTTCATATGGAATCAGCCTTCGATTCCCAGCCTCTCAAATTTTGCTTTTACCCCCTTCTAATTTTTCTTCTACTTACAATATCAAAGTTAAAGATATTGTGCTTAATGGGCAGTGGCATTTAAACTGTATTAATCACTTGATCTCTGAGGAGGAAAGGAGAGCTATCACTATTACCCCTCTTGGTTCACCCTCCTAACCAGACAAATGGCTTTGGCACTGGAATCAGTTAGGAGTATTTACTATGAAGTCGACTTATGCAATTTTAAGTCAGATTGAAGATCCTAATTCTATACTCCCTCCTCACTTGTGGAAGGAGTTATGGAAGTTGCAGTTGCCTCTTAAAATTAAAATATTTATGTGGAGATTGTTGAGAAACAAACTTCCCTTTGGTCAGCAACTTAGAGAAAGAGGCATTGATATTGAAAATTGTTGCCACTAGTGCGGAGATAAGGAGGAGAGTGTTTCCCATATTTTCTTTTACTGTGACATAGCTAAAAGAGTTTGGTTTGTGTCCTCTGTCTTACAACTCTGGGAGTATGGAGGTTCATTCTCTGGTAGACTACAAATAAGAAAAATCTGGAAAGGGGATGAAAGGAGCACTACGCTCTCAAGAATTGCATTTGTTCTTTGGCATTTGTGGAAAGCCAGGAATGAATCTATCTTTGGAGATAAGGGGAGCAATCCTATTTCCATTGCCCACCAAGAGGATTGTGCTGCCCAGGAATTCTTTAATAGCAAAGATAATTCTGATAATAATGATTGTGATGTGCAAGAGCATTCTTCAGTTCTGAACCATACTCGATTCAATTTCCACGTTCACCTTGCTACTAAGTTCTGTAGTCGGGACCACAAAGCAGCCATAGCCATCATCCTTCGAGATAGAAAGTTCCAATTGTTAGAGGGCATAACCTGTTTTAGAACGGTGAACTGCCGAGCAGCAGCTGACGCAGAAGCTCTGTTGATAGAATTATCTTTTATCAAGGATCTTAACCTGGACTGGGTTGTTTTCTTTAGTCAAAATAATTCCGTTGTAAAACCTTTGTATTCTGGTTGTAATTTGCTTCCTCGGGACATTGAAGGGTTTTTTATCCAAGCAAAAGAGAAACTTTCTTCTCTCCAGCAATTTAAAGTGGCTACTATTTCCAAAAGGTCTTAACAAACCAGCTCGTTGGCTTGTTCATGCCTTATTCGAGAGGAGTCTCCCTGTTGCTTGGTTTGCTAATTTACCACCCCATTTTTGTGAACTTTTAGCCTCTGATTTGCAGTGATGTATTTTATCTTTTTTACCAAAAAAAAAAATTTCGAATTACTTAACTACCATTACTTCATCACTCATGATACGGCCGCCACGATTATACAATTAGACTTTGCCATGGTTTCTACTGCCGACTTTTGCTCCATATCCACGGGCAAGTTAGACTTTATAATTAAGGAGGACATTTCAGGCTGCTAATTCAATGCAAAAGTTGTCTCAATCAAAAGAATGAACTTTTACAATACAACGTATAAAGGATACTTTTATATAATAAAAAGTAAAACCAATATCAGTTGCTAAAAAATTACTAATTAAAGCTGATCAAATCAGCTGCTGATAAAACTTTGAACAACTATTAATAACAGTAAATGATTTCTTTTCTTGGTTGTAAAAGATAATGCCCCAAAATCAAAGTATTCCAAATTTAAATATTAATAGCGGTAAATGATTCTTTGTTCTGGTTGTAAAAGATAATGCCCTAAAATCCAAGTATTCCAAATATAAATATTGTCAAAAGCAATAGGTGCCCTTACGAGCTAAAAATCATCCCCCTCCTCCTTCCCCCCTAAAAAAAAAATACAAAATAAATACTCCCATACATGTGTTAAATAATAAATATAACAGATAAATAGTAAAAATCTTGAAAATCGGTTAGATTTGTTAGCTTTTTGAATCATATATTTCAATCTTTAGAAGTCAACTTGATAATTTATCTAGGCAGCTTGAATTTGAACTCAACTTAATTAATCTGGAGTCAATTTTAAATATTTTATGAGCCGTTTTCGAGTAATTTGCAAGTTATTTTTGATTCATTTATCCTTCTAATTTTGATTTCCAATTGAATCAAAATTAAATCTACTTATAACAAAGAAAACTCTATTAAGACCATGTAGTAGAAGTGAGACAATTTGATCCAATTTAAGACTTTTACAAATCAAAATTTGAAAAATAAAGGAACCAGATTTGAACAAAAATGAAAAATCTCCATTTCAAAATTTTTAGAATTTTTAGTTCAATTTATTATGCTAATTTTAGACTATTCGATTTAATTAGATTTGTTCAAAGATCAACATATTCAAAATTTCATTATATTAATAAAATAAAATATAAATATAAATCTTATAAATATATTAAAAATAAATATTGCTAATAATAATAGATATTAATTATATAATATATTATATAAAAATAAATAATATATATAAACGTATAGCATTTTTTAGTTTGACCACGATTAGTTTAATTTTTTAAAACTTGGTCTAATTATAAGAAAAATAGAAATTATTTTAAATCTATATATTCGAGACAATTTGGTCTAATACTACATTTATAATCTCAAAATTTTAACAACATAATTTTAAATTAGTTGGTTAGTTTAGTTTAATTTAATTTGTCGAGATCTATGGTCAACGGTGGCAACAGAAATGAGATACAAAGGTCCAACCATCAACCTGTATAGTCAATAATATAATATAATATAATCCATGCTGAAAGTTGGGGGGTGGGTGTTTTATGGGACATCGTTGTCTGCTAGTCTCAATAATTTATCCCAGCATTAGTAGGCCAACTCCTACGTGGCAAGCTTCCGAATTATACGCACGTACATCATTATTAATTTATTTGAATGATTATTGTGATTTCATCTGGCTCACAATCAACAATCAGTTCGGTTGATCTACATTATTGTTGTTTTTAAATTCAGAACCCAATTAAAAAATAACAATAAATAGGACTAAAACGACATTCTCCCTCGTTAACTTACGCCCGTTTTCGATCAAACAAAAAAACTTTATAGTTCTCTCTCTTAATTTCTTAATTTTTTTTTTTTTTTGTATTTTGTTTCCTGTCTTTCGGGGGTCATTACTAGCCATTTTCTTAGGCCAATGATGTTTTCATATTTTTGATTTATTATTGTTATGTTATATTTATAGATAAATTGTATAATTTTTTAAATTTTTTGGAAACAAAAACATTTACATCTGTTTTCTGGTAGGCAAATGCATGTGCAAAACTGTCAATCCATATGGGTTTAGCAAGTAGCATTTGAGAAGAAGATGCAAGAAACAATGGGATCTTGTTTTTTGGTTTGTTGATTCGTCTATGTCCATTTCTTTCGTTTTATCCTCAATAATGGGAGACAAATGATGAACTAGGGAACCGAATTTCTTGGCCAAGCTGAGTCATGGGTTCATGTGGTCAATAACGTTCCTTAGCCAATAATGCTTCGATGACAAACATAAATCAACCAACAGTTCGGGTTTGGGGCCCTATGCCACTTGTAAAAGCTATAATTTATGAGGGTCACAGCAGGATATGAGTGGCCAAGGAAGAGGACTCAATCCTTTTCCAAAGCTGAAATTATTGCCATTTTTTTCCCCAAGGAATGATCTTGGCAACGTGGGCAATCAATCATGTTGAATATTCCCCTTGCCAGATCAACCACCCTTTCGATGTGGCAGTCTAATCTAGAATAAAATGTCCTAGTTTGGAAGATCATTCCTAAATTAACAAGTCTTTTTTATATAATTATATTTTCACTTCATAGGATGCTAAATGGTTGCCACAACATTATAGATTCTACAAATAAAAAGTAATATTTCTTTCTTAATAATTTTTACCAAATTAATGAAATTATCTATCAAATAAAAAATTTATATTATATTTGAGTAGTCGACTATATTTTACTAATCACATTAATCAATCATTTATGCTTTATGTGGTTATAATTTAATACTATATTATTAAAATACATTTAAAAATATTAATAAAATAAAATATTCATACAAAATTTGTGATTAAATAAATAATATTAATTTTCTAAAGAATATAATTTATAAAAAAAAAATTTACTTATCTTTGTAGTACATTTTAATGATTTTTTTATTTCTATTTATAGTTATTTTTAATTTGATAGTTTTATATAAAAATTCTCATTGTTAGTTTGACACATGTTAAATTTTTATCTCAAATTGGCAATTAATTGATAAATGATAATTATTAGTCTAAAATTAAATTTAGAAATATAACAAGTTATATATATTGATTTATTTTTTTATTAATTTTTGTTTCACTATTATATTTGAAGAAAGTTTTGCATCTATTTATTTGCACTATCTTTATTGTCCATAGTAAATAACTGCAATTTGTTAACCAATTTATTCAAGACTTTAATTAGAAAAAACAATTTGCTTGTTTTCTTATTAATTAGAACTTAGGATATGGGACCCGTAAAGAGATAGAAATTTATAACGACATATATAATCTTTTATGAACATATATAATCTAATATAAGGACGTATATAATCTTTTATAAATTTTTATTTGGTAGATTCAAATTTATATATTTTATTTAATAGAACTCTAATCAAAATATAAATCGAATTTTAAAAAGAAAAATCAATTAACTATTACCAAATAAAATAAAAATTTATTAGCCACATAATATTTTATTTTATATGAAATATTTGATAATTTCTATATATTATTTAATTTAAATGGTTGTTATTTCTTTTTTAATCAATAGTTTATATTTTATCCTATATTTTACTTAATATTGATCATTGAATATCTAGATATGGCTTGACTATTATTATTTAAAAGGAAGTAATTTGCAATAATTCTTATTTCATATTTAGACACCTTAGAGACTTATCAAGCAATTGTGTAGATTCATTAAATAAAAATAGAATTATATTATGAGAATAATAGTAATTCGAGTTAATTTTTTTGAGTTTTTCTATATACTAATCAAATATAATAATTTTCTATTTTAAAAAAAATTATATATCTAATTAAACATAATAATTTTATATTTTTAGAATTATATATTTAAAAAATATTTTTTAAAAAAAGAAATTTTAAATAATAATATTAGATTTTGACAATCAAACTACTCTTGAGATAATTATTATTCGTTATTGCAGTAAAACAATTATGAGATCCAATTAATCGTGTTAGGTAATAATGAATCATGCACCACTATATTGTTGAACATACGTAGGACACGTATGCATATCCCAGGAAGGCAATCAGGCTTTTCAGCTTCCAACCTGGCAATAATGAATTTGTGTACATCTGTTTTCCAAATAATGAGTGGTCACAAGGCTACAGCAGGCGGCGGTACTACTGGCCTGGCCAAAAACTAAAAACTATCCCTCAATTGGGGGTGAGCAAATGATTCGGTTAGGATTTTATCAAATTTTAACAAATTAAAATTTTTATGTTTATAATAGAATCAAACTGAAATTGTTTAAAAATTGAATTAATTGAATCAAAATTTATGTATTTATAAATCAAACAAAATTGATAGTATTACTTTGATTAATTCAATTTTTTAGATTTTTTATCTAAAAAATCGAATTAAAAACTAAATTTTTTTAAAATTATAACTAAATAAATTGATTTTATTAAAAAATTAAATTAAATCGAATCAAATTAATTCAATTTAATCAATTTTTTTAATTCGATACGATTTTTGCTCACTCTACCGGCAATTATGAGATGGCAACCAAACTCTTATCATTTGTCCAAAAATACAAAAAGAAAAAGAGAGCTAACAGTGGTCCAAGTGTCATCTTAAAAGCACTTTTTGATGGGGGCTTGTGAGGTATAGAGCAATACGAAGTACTTCATTTGGGACGTGACCTTTCAAAAGGTAGGAGGTTTTGTTGGTGCTTGAGAAGTCCCCTTTTACTATTTGGAATTTATTGATTTACTGGTAAGAGAGTGTCTGGAGTAAAAAGAAATACTTAGAATATTTATTATTGTCCTATAAATTAACTTTTTACCTTTTTTTTTTTTCTTTTTTACGATAGCTTGTTAAATTATCAAGCTTAGTTTTCTAGTCAGTAGTACAATAAGATTTTTTTAGTCATTCAAGGTTAAATCGGCCATGAACTTCTTAAGAGGTGGTATATTTTTTTTTAGCTCTTATTATAAAAATAACATCTTTTACTATATTAATAGAGCACTCAAAACCTTTCACTTTTTAAGAATGTTTGATATAGCTGATAGATACAATGAATAGAGATTTTTATTCAATAGCTAACGAATACTTATTTAGCAAATCATACAAAATAATAGTTGATAATGAATATAAATTCAATCAACAATGATTTTTATCAACTATATCTAGATTTTTTCTGATTTGTGTAATTATGATCAAAGAAAATATCAAATTATTCTTACTATATTATTATTTTTTAAGTTTTATTATTCAGCCACCAACTATGAATTATAATATTTTAATTATTTACATAAAAAATAAATTATTCTAAATTATTATATATAGGATATTTAATTACTAAAAATATATTGACACATACTAGTTAACATTATAAGAAATAATTATTAAATTTTTATAAATACAAATGAATAACTATAACATTCCAAGTTTTGAAATTATACTTTATTAGTATATGTGAAAAATATATTGTTTTATTTTAATTTTAGTTTATCAAATTCAATATATAAAATATTAATAATATACTTTTATTAGTCATTTTATGGATTAACATTAACTGCTAGACATTATTTATTAAACACTTAATATTAAATCGTTATCAATTATCAACTATTAGCAACCGCTATCAACTATTAGCTACATCTATCAGTTATGCTAAACATGCCTTAAGTTAGATTAAGATATAGTAAGGATTGTTATATTACATTTAGGAATGAATAAAATAAAATGAAAAAAGATAAAAAGGATGAAAATTTACTTTGTTTTAGAAGATAAAAACAAATGAAAAAAAAAAAAAGAAAGATTGGTACATAAATAATATTAATTTTATTTCTTTTTCTTATTATGTATATATTATCCATTCAAGTTTAGATTAATATGATCTATTAAATCAGATAATTTTTATCTTTTTATCTTTCATTTTAAATGTATAATTGAAATTTTATTAAAAAGTTAATTTTAAATTTTTAGAAAATAGTGATTGCATTCTAAAAATAAATCTCAAAATTTGTTTTCAATTAAAATGTAGAGATTATCCGAATATGATAAATAATATTAAATCAAATATGAGAGAATGAGGTTAACTTACTATTTTAAAAAGTTTTAAAAGGAAACTCAATCCATTTAGATTCAGTTGTCAATCATTTAGGCCTGAACAGTAATTTCAATCAATACATGCACGACTTGAAAAGTTAATTCCAATAATATCTGTAAATGAAAATTTCAATATGGCTGAACGAGAGCCGATTCTATTAACAAAGCACACGGATAACTCAAAGTTCATCGGCAGGAAGCAGTAAAATGGGCCATCACCACCCGCTCCAATCTCTTCTCTTCTTCTCTAAAACACTGCATGCCGCATGCTGCAACATTAGTTTAGTTCATAGTTAAATTTTCAATTAAAATACTCCAAAAGAAAAACACTGCGTGTCAATGCCATACCAATACTGTTAAATCCAAATCCATAAAAGAATATAATTGAAAAAAAAAAAAAGAAGAAACAGAAATAGAACTGAAGTACAAAATCCAATCCTTTTTGGATTTGGTTTGTGATAAGCCGACGTAGTCTTGCCTCTAAACGTCTTGCTCTTGTTTTAACAATTAGTAGTAGGCTGCGTATTGTTGGAGAGAATTGAATTAAGAGTTTAATTAGGGATTGTATTCTAAGATCTAAAATTTAGCACGATTTATGATTGAAATGGATGCCATTGCCATATATACCAACACCAAATAACACCGTTTTTTCCTTTGTCCTTTTCAGACAGGAAAATTAGAAAACTCTTCTAATCTTGCATCATCTGATTAGTGTCATCTTTTTCTCCCATTGGACCCTCCAACCAAATCTCCATTAACAAACCCACCTCTATATATAGCGACTATAGCCAATCTCTTACACATACCACCCACTCTTCTCTCCTTTCTCCTCCTATAAAAAAAGCCCTCCATTTTCCTTCTCCTTTTGAGCCCGTCTAACATGGCAGACCCTAACCCATTTCTCCCCATCTCTCAACCTCTAAACCCCCACTACACTCCGCTCCCGGATGCTGATCCGGCAACCCACCGCCGGCTGTCCAGGAACATATTCCTCGTGATCTTTTCTGGGCTGCTTTTGGTTTTGTTGTTTGTGGCCTTAATAGACAATAGTAAGGAAAGAAATGTTGATAATGATGAAAATGTAGTATTGTCGTTATTGGATGGTTTAAAACCGGCAGATACTTTGAGGCCCGCCGTGCCCCGTGGCAAGCCAGCCGGTGTGTCGGAGAAGGCTAGCTTGATTTCTAGCAGCAGTGGCCCATATCCATGGAATAATAGCATGTTATCATGGCAAAGAACTGCGTTCCATTTCCAACCTGAGAGAAACTGGATGAACGGTACGTTGTTCTTTACGTTTGTTTCTTGATTTTATTATTATTATTATTATTTTCTTAATTTTAATTTTTTATTTTATTTTTGGTATGGTTTGGATAATTAGATTAGATCCACATAACCCCCTCCCCCAAAAAAAAAAAAAGTGTAGTATCTTAATTTTTAATTATTTTATAGTGTCCCAAAAAAGTGGCATAAGTTTGAGTAAACATGTTTAAGGTTTAATGATGGAAAGGTCAATTAAATATGTTGATTTCGTGTATTGAACTAATCAAATCTTAAAGAGATCATGTTGCTTTGTTCAAGTTATATTTTTCCAAAATATATTTTTGAAATTTTTATATTTACGTAATGTTTGCAATTCAAATATTGGTAAAGTACACTAACATTTTTTTTGTTGCATTTAATTCTAATTGATATTCAAATAAAAAACCTTTATTTTAACAATTTTATTATCATTCAATTAAAAATTACTTAGTATATTAATGTTTTTAATATATCAAAACATTTAAAAAGGATTGAGTTATCAAAATTTGATCTGCACTTCTTTTTTGTGAGATAAGCACTCAATGACTAAAATCATTATCTATAGTGATCCAGATAATAAAAAGGAATCGCTCCTATTATATGAAGTAATCATACAATATTAATTTAATATGGACTTTTATTTAATTTGAGTATAAAAAGTGTTCATTCAAATTTCTATATTTGACAGACATTCCTAATTCCTAATCTATAAAAATTTGATTCGACGGCCCACTTGATTAAAAAGAAGTAAGCATAGCATATGGAATAATAGTAGTACAATATTAAGTTACTTCCGTGTGAAAATAAACGTGGAGCTGACGTGGTAGACTTTGTGGACCCCACATACAGGACGGAAACGGAGGATGAGTATGATTGATTATAGTATTAATAATCCAAATTACTGACATATCTACGTGGCGATGACAAATCTTATATTTTCCAAGGCCACAAATAATTTATAGAATATTCAACTATGGAGAGTGGGATTTTTTTTTTTTTGGTCAATAGTTATAATGAGGAGGAAAAGACATATATACTGCATCAGACTAAGTTTGGGTGTGTCGGCAGTGGAATTCTCTGCTGATCACATTTCTGTTTTGCTTAATTTGCTATTTTAGGTGTTATTTGCATCATAAAATGAGCATTAATTTTTATAATTTTTCTTTTTTTTTTTTTGGGTTGAAGTGACAGAGTGAGGAGGGACAATTCATTAATAGAGAGTTCGTGTTGTGAACCATTTGTTTCAATCTCACCTGCGGATGCAATTAACAAAAAAAACTTTGTCTATAGTGAATTTGTATGACTATTGACCATTGGCAACTGCCCAATTGATGTACAGAATCACATCCAAAATTCAGTTCCAAAATTTTTTTAAATGATTAATTATAATTTATTAATAATATTATTTTTATATTTTTTTATGAATGAAAGGATATTTTTTTTACTCAATATCATGTTATTAATTAAATACACACATAGATGAATTGTTTATATAATTGAATTTCATTTTATTTTTTTAATATTTATGATTTCTAAATATTATGTTATTAATTAAATAGACACGTAGATAAATTGTTATATAATTGACTTTTGTTTTTTTTTTTTAATATTTATGAATGCAAAGCTCTTGTTTTCAAATTGTATGCTCTTACCACGTTTTCAATTCATTTTCCTTCTTTTTTTTTTTTTTTTAGTGCTGATTTTGTATTCTTTGTCTATTATGGTTGTGCACTGGACGGTTATTATTGTTCTGGCGGGGGAATCTGATTCGTTCTGCTTCAGATCCGAATGGTAAGACTTCAGTCCTTGTCTTGATTGAATACCTTTCCATTGTTCCTCGTGTTTAAATACAAATGGAATCTTTTCAAGAAACGTGTCGAAATTAGGACCAGAACAGTAAGTTATACTCTTCAACATGATTTTGGCCACCGACTTTGGAAGTTTTGACTAAGGCATAGCATGACTTTTTGGGATTATTTTAAACCAAATTAAAAATCTGGCTGATATAAGTATTAAATTAAAAATATTAAAAAATAATTAGAATCAAATCGATATTAATTTAAAATCAATTTGATTTTAATCATCCTTTAAGAATCCGATTGAAAACTAGACCAAAACAAGATCGAATTGAATCAATGAATCAATAATATATATATAATTTTAAGATTTTATATTAATTTAATATATGTTTATGTTATATATTTAAATAAAAATATATAAATTAAATATTATAAGTAATTATATATTTATACATTTAAATATTATGTAATATAAATCTTTTTATAATTATAAAGTTATATTTTTATTAATTTTATGCATTCAAAATAAATAATTTCATGTTATAATACATTATACAATATTTAAAAAGATAATTTATATGAATAAAATGAATTAAAATAATGGTAATTAAGAAATTTAAAATAATATATTTAGGACTGAATCGAAATCAAATCGAAAATAAAGAATCCTATATAATTAAAGAACCAGACCAAACCGAACTAATTTTTGGTTCAATTCGATTTCAGTCCTTAAGCAATCAATCCCAATCTCAATACTTTGATTTTTGAGAGATCGATACTTCAGTTTGATTACAAAATTTTTCAAAATCTTGGACCAGATCGAACTCCCCCCTAATTTTGACTATTAAAAGAAGAAAAGAATTTTCTTTTACTTGATATATCTCAATGTGGAACTTTCATGATTATGAATCTAATCATATAAATTGATTAGTTGGTTGAACATGACTGGTTCAAACTTATTCAATCCATCTATGGAAAAAATTTATCTATACTACATACATATGAATATTATTACTTATACACATTTATTATAATAGCGTATAACATAAATAATAATTTAGAATTATTTAATAAATTTATCATTATAATATTTTTTTTTCTTCTATATCAAAACACTTATACACCATTATTGTATATATAGTTATCCTATTATTGAAATTTCAGGACTTCACAAGTAGATTATCCTTAGAATTACGCGAAGTGCAAAAATTTTAATTTAAATCACATATTTTTCTTAAAACGTCAAAAGAAATCAAGTGCTGAAAATATTGAAATTGCGAGTAAATAATTTGAAGAAAGTGTATTTTGTTCATGATTAAGCATGTCTACTCCAGTGGTAAAATTTCTTGAATACACTAGAATTGCAAGCTATTGGCATTAACCTGCATATACTTTGTAGGTCCGATGTATTACAAGGGTTGGTACCATATCTTCTACCAGCACAATCCACATGCTGCAGTGTGGGGTGACATAGTCTGGGGCCATGCTGTGTCCAAGGACTTAATCCACTGGCTTCACCTCCCATATGCAATGGTAGGCGATCAGTGGTACGATATAAATGGAGTGTGGTCCGGCTCTGCCACCTTTCTTCCCGATGGTAAAATTGTCATGATGTACACTGGTTCCACCAATGAGTCAGTGCAAGTACAGAATGTTGCATATCCTGCAGATCCCGATGATCCTCTCCTCCTTAAATGGATCAAACACTCCGGTAATCCGGTGCTAATCCCACCACCAGGCATCGGCTTCAAGGATTTTCGTGACCCTACAACAGCTTGGTATACTTCGGAAGGGAAATGGCGCTTTACCATAGGGTCTAAAACTGGAACAACTGGTATAGCTTTAGTATATGACACTAGGGACTTCGTAAATTATGAGCTGAATAGTGAGGTACTTCGTGGTGTTGCTGGTACTGGCATGTGGGAGTGTGTAGACTTTTATCCTGTTTCGAGCAAGGCTGAAAATGGATTGGATTCATCTGTTAATGGCCCTGAACCTGAAGTGAAGCATGTGCTTAAGGCCAGTCTTGATGATGATAGGCATGATTACTATGCTATCGGAACTTACTGCGAAAAGAATGGTACATTTTATCCAGACAATCCGAGTATCGATGTTGGCATTGGTCTTAGGTATGATTATGGTATATTCTATGCATCCAAGACGTTTTATGATCAGAATAAGGGGAGAAGGGTGATGTGGGGATGGATTGGTGAGTCTGACAGCGAAGCTGCAGATGTGAAGAAAGGATGGGCATCTGTTTCGGTATATATACGTTAATTTACTTCTTTTCAGATATGAGAGTTTAGATATTCACAGATTTACCTTATGTTTTAATCTTGGTATTGCAAATGCTTTCCTGCAGAGTATTCCAAGGACAGTTGTGCTGGACACTAAGACTGGAAGCAATCTGCTCCAATGGCCAGTGGAAGAAGTAGAGAGTTTGAGATTAAGAAGCATGGAATTCGACAAGGTTCAGCTGACGCCAGGATCAGTCGTGCCCCTCCATATTGAATCAGCCACGCAGGTTTGTTTGTGTTCATACAGTTAATTTTGTTAGTTAACTTATATATTTATATATCAACAGTTAATTCAAAAAGTGTACTTGGGAATTCATTAATACAGCTAGATATTGTTGCGGAGTTTGAGATAGATGAGAAGGTTGTGGAGAAGACATCAGAATCCAGTGAGGAGTTTAGCTGCAGCACCAGTAACGGAGCTGCTCAGCGCAGTGCTTTAGGACCATTCGGTCTTTTGGTTCTTGCAGATAAGAGCCTTATTGAGCAGACTCCTGTGTATTTCTATGTTGCAAAAGAAACAAATGGCACTCTCAAAACTTTCTTCTGCACAGACCAATCAAGGTAATTAACTTCTGTATTTGTAGAAATTCTTATCCCCGCCTTAATTATGTTTGTCTATAAACATTGTAATCTCTTTCGCAGGTCTTCTGCTGCAAGTGATGTTAGAAAACAAATTTATGGAAACTTCGTTCCAGTCCTAGAGGGCGAAAAGTTAACTTTAAGGATATTGGTAAGTCAAGCCTAATTAAATTGTTCATTCAATAGATATCCTATCTTGTCAAGGATGTAACATCTATGTGCAAAAACCAGGTTGATCATTCAATTGTCGAAAGCTTCGCTCAAGGCGGTAGAACATGCATTACCTCCAGATCTTATCCAACAAGGGCAATCTATGGAGATGCCAAGCTATTTTTGTTCAACAATGCTATTGAGACCAATGTGACTGCTTCACTCAAGATATGGCAAATGAATTCGGCATTCATTCACCCTTATCCCAATACTCGGTAGAATTTGAAACTTATCTTTCCAAGTCTACCTCATTGCTTTGCTGCAATTTGTAAAATAATTTTTTCTCTTCTATCATTAGTTTGCTTCTTTGATCGTGTTTCATTTTACATGCGAATGGCAGAGGTCTAGCAGGTAGAAAAATATGTACAACATGTCTGCTCATGCAAAGCATGAAATGTCATTATATATGCCCACCATTTGTGATTGATTGGTTCTCAGTTTTGTGGGTTAACTGCAGCATAACAAGTATCTAACATTACATACCTGTCTAACCAACTCCTCTAACATCTAACTTTACTTGATTATATGTATATCCATCATTTGTGATTGATTCTGAAATTTGATTCTCATTTCTGTTGGTAACTGCGTAAGAAGTATCTAACATTACATGATTCTCTATCCAACTCCTCTAACATTTACTTGATTTTATATATACATATGTCCATCATTTGTGATTGATTCTGAAATTTATTCTTTAGTTCTGTTTAACTGCATAATAAGTATGCAACTTTACATGACTGTCTAACCAAGTCCTCTAACATCCAACTTTACTTGGTTATATATATCCATCATTTGTGATTGATTCTGAAATTGTATTCTTCAATTCTGTTGGTAACTGTATAACAAGTATGTGACTTTACATGACTGTCTAACCAAGTCCTCTAACATCTAACTTTACCTGATTATATATATCCATCATTTGTGATAGATTCAGAAATTTATTTTTTAATCCTGTTGGTATCTGTATAACAAGTACCTAACTTTGCATGACTGCCTAACCAAATATTCTAACATCTAACTTTACATGATTATATACGTCCATTATTTTGTAGGGGAATTGCACAAGTATCTAACTTTACATGACTAACATACTCCTCTAACATCTAACATTAGTTGATTATGTACATTCATTAATTGTGATTGATTCTTAAGTTTTATTCTCATTTTGTGGGTGAAGTGTATAACAAAATCTAACTTTACAAGACTCTCTGACCAAGTTTTCTAACATCTAACTTTAATTGAATTTCTAGCAAGCTCTCTAACAATATACCTTTTTTTGAGTTTCTGAGGTCCTCCAACAACCTAACTCTTTCTTTTTTGCTTATTTCTTTTTGTTGACTCTTTCGGGGGAATCTAGATGGCTTGCTCACGATTGAAATATCATCCCAAAAATTGGGATTCCTTGGATTTATGGATTAACGAAGAAGAGGGAGCCATACACTAAGCATATGCCAGAATATTTATTTATTGGACGGATATAACGATTTGACTGTCTTGCCCCTGCAACTTGAGTCATTCAAATGGCCGACGGATATTGACTTTGATAGTGTCTGCTAGAGGATGCTTGTGCTTTGAGTGGATTTTGCTTCAAAAAACGCTAAACGGAAAATTGGCTATAATTTGGCTCCCTAATTCTGAAATTTTTTTACAAGAAAGTTTGAAACAAGAGAAAATAGTATTCGTGAAAAGAAGAAATTTTTATTATACTACTTCAATTAATTGAATACAAGAGTTATCTAGCTTATATAAAATGAGTTAACAACTAACTCTAACAACATGTATCCTAATCACGTGGTTAAATAACTAATCATGAGCTAATTGATAGCTCTCTTCAACTAACTGAGCTGAGATTTTTTGTTTTCTCTGCATTGCTGTCCATTGTCTTCAGCTACATCCACACGATTACACTCCCCCTCAAGATGTGCGTATATGTTACAAATGCTCATCTTGCTCATTAGGTAGCTGCATTGGCCAGGATGTAAGGACTTAGTATACATATCTGCTATTTGATCCGTAGTCCTCACATGAATTGGTTTAATTTCTCCAGCTTGGATTTTTCCCTCACAAAATGACAATCCATTTCAATATGTTTGGTTCTCTCTTGAAACACAAGGTTTTTAGCTATATGAATAGCTGAAACACTGTCACAATACAATAATGCTGGTTTTTTGCATGATATTCTAAAATCTTTAAGCAAATAACCAAGCCAAATTACTTCACATGTGACAGTGGCTATTGATCTGTACTCAGCTCTGCAGAACTTCTTGCTACTGTGTTCTGCTACTTGGATTTCCAACTCGCTAGTGAGCTTCCAATGAAAGCACAATACCTTGTCAATGATTTTATAGTCTCTTTGCATGATCCCTAATCACTATCAGTGTAAGCTCTCAACTGGAGATCAGTTTTGCTGGAGAATAAAATTCCTTGCCCTGGTGCATTCTTCAAATATCTCAACACTTTCAATGCCACATCAGAATGTTGCTCAGCTGGTTTATCCATAAATTTGGATAACACATGTACTGCATACACAATATTAAGCCTAGAGAGTGTTAAATACATCAATTTTCCAACAAGTTTCTTGTATTTCTATGGCTCTTTCTTCAATTCTTCCTTTGAATGCATCAATTGATGGTTGACCTCAATGGGATTGGTAGAAGGTTTTGCTGCAAGCATACCATATTGTTCTAGTAGCTCCAAAGTATATTTCCTTTAAGACAAAGCTATTCCCTTGGTTGATCTTGCCACTTCTAAACCCAAGAAATATTTCAGTTGCCCTATATCTCTTAATTTGAAATTAGCTTTCTGCAGCTCCTTAACATTGTGAATTTGTGGCTGACTGCTGCTAGCAATCACATTGTCCTCCACATACACTATCAAGGCAACAAAACCAAACTTGTCCTCTTTGTAAACGAAGAATAATCAACCTTAGACTATGTAAACCTATTATTGATCAAGCATTCAGTGAACTTCAAATTCTATTGCCTCAATGCTTGTTTCAGACCATAGAGTGACTTATGGAGTTTACACACTAATCTGGCATGTCCATCATTATTTCTAGTGATATGAATATCAGTTTCACTAGACTTCTCCCCCCTGAAACTGCTATCCCTGTGGAAGCTCCATATAGATCTCATCAAACAAGTCTTCATTGCTTGTTGATATCAAGTTGAGCAATATGCCAACCTTGAATAGCAGCTAATGCTAAGAAGACTCTAACTGTTGTGTGCTTGACCACCGGACTAAACGTTTCCTCATAATCAAAGCCATATTGTTGAGTGAAACCCTTTGCCACCAACCTTGCGTTGTATCTATCCACAATATCATCTGGATTAAACTTAGTCTTAAACACCCATTTACAACTAATAGGCCTTTTGTGAGAAGGAAAAGGAACTACTAACCATAGGTCATTAGCTGCAAGTGCCCCAAGCTCAACATTCATTGTTGCAATCCAATGTGAATGCTTAATAGCTTGTGCAAAAGTGGTGGGGTTAGTGGTGGAGGAAATGACATAAGAAAAATGTTTAAAAGTTAGTGAAAGCAAAGAATAAGAAAGAACTTGAGAGAGAGGATGTTTGATTATAGAATTGGTAGAAGGAAAAGAATGGTGATAATCATGAAGATAAGTAGGTAATTTGGTAGATCTATTACTTCTTCTAATAGGTATAGATAATGGAGAAACGCTGGATGAAATGGAATGTGTGGATGACACTGCAAAAGGTGCTGCAGCAGGTGATAAAGAAGAAGCAACTTATAATGGAGATGAAGAGTTAGGAATGGATACATTTAAAGATGTAAATAATGAAGGTTCATGTGAAGGAAGAATGGGAAGAACAAACTAAGAATCAGAAGATATAAAAGAAGAAGAATTAACATTTTGAAATGGAAAAATGTTTTCATGGAATTGAACATCTCTTGAAATAAATGTGGTGTGTGTATCTAAATCACATAACTTGTAACCTTTGGTTCCAATGGGATAACCAGTGAAAATACATCTTGAAATAAATGTGGTGTGTGTATCTAAATCACATAACTTGTAACCTTTGGTTCCAATGAGATAACCAATGAAAATACATTTTCTAGTTCTACTATCAAATTTTGTTCTAAAGGCTTTGACATTGGTAGCAAAACATAAGCACCCAAAAGACTTAAAAGAATCACAAAGGGGAATCTTGTTATACAACATTTCATAAGGAGTTTTGTGAGATAATTAAATTAAAGGTGCTCTGTTAATGAGAAAAGTAACAGTTAAAATAGCATCACCGTAAAATTTCAAAGGAAGAGTAGAATGAAATAATAAGGATCAAGCTACATTAAGAACATGGTGATGTTTTCTCTCAATAGTACCATTTTGTTGAGGGATGTATGCACAAGAGTTTGATGGATTACACCTTTGGAAGGAAAGATGGAAGATAATTTAAACTTAGTACCTTGGTCTGTTCTAATTATGTCTACTTCACTCCCCAAGCTTTCTCTTATGCCTTTCTATTACTTTTGCAAGCTTAGGAACAACCTTTCCCTTTTACAGGCTAAGGAAGAACCTTCCATTTTATAGACTCAAGGACATTTTTCTCTTTAACAGGCTCAAAGACAACCTTTACACTCATTCTCTTTTACAAGGAATAAGAGAGCCAACCCAACCCATTAGTATTTTTCTAGGCACAATACCAATCTTTATAACCACTAGCAAGGACGAATCTAAGCAATGTCAAATGTCTCTCAATTAGGCAGCAAATACACTTTAGTGATTAAGAAAACCTACTATAAAAAAGAGTAACAAAGTAATCTCACTCTATCCAAAAAGCAACACCAAAAGGTTTGCACAAAGACTTACTAAAAGTTTTCTAAATAATTACAAGTATTCTTCAAAGTCTCTAACCTTTTTCTAGTCTTCAAAAATGTTTCTTATATAGTCAAACTCCAAAATTAGCCATTGGAACAATTAATGTTAAGTCTAACAACTTTTCTTCAAAATTAGTCATTACAGGTGACAACACTCATTGTTCTTCATCAACCCATGTTGAACTTATATTGGTTACTTTCAACGCTCATTGGCTTTGTCTATAACGCATGTTGAAGCAAAAATAATGCTCGTTATTCATTTCCAAAAAACTTGAACTTTATGCTTTGTTTTTCAACATCTTGCTAACAAGCTTCAATGCTTGTTAAGCAATTCACAATACCTGTTGGAGACATCTTAATGTCTATTGCATGTTTTTCAACCCCCATTCACTTGTCCAGAAAGTGTAGCACAGACACTTTTTCAAAGTCCATTGCTTGGCCAGAACAATAGTCGTTGTGAAACTTCAATGCCCATGGCGAGGTCCAGAATGCATAGCTCAAACTAAAGTAGTTCTCTAACGTTTGTTGCAAAAGGTCAATGTCAATTGCGAGGTCCAAAAGGCTTTGAATATTTGCAATATTCAATCAACATCCATTATTCATCTTTCAATTCTCGTTGAATGGTCCAATGTCAATTAGAAGGACCAAGCTGCAACACTTAAACCAAAATACTAAAATATAAACATTAGAATTTTTCTTAGTTTTGTTATCATTTAAAACACATCATTCAAAGTAGAGTGAGTCCAATGTTTTAGGGTCACATGTTCTCCAAACATTCTCCCTTCAATATTCATAAAGCCATACCACTTATGTTACGAGTGTTTTCTCGTTTCCTTTGACTTTGTGTGATGAGATTCAGAGATTGGCTGCTCGATTCTGGTAGAGCAAACCAAATCTTGACTGTATTATCCACTGGCTTCGTTGGGATAGGTTGTGTGATAGCAAGAACGACGAGGGTTTGGGTTTTAGGAAATTTCGTGAGTGTAACTTGGTTCTGTTAGGGAAACAAACGTTGGCAGTTGATCACTGGTAGAGATTCATTGTGTTATTCGGTACTCAAATGTAAATACTTTCCACATCATGATTTTATGGATTCGCATGTCTCTACCAATTGCAGCTATATTTGGAGGAGTTTGTGTGAGGGCAAAACTATATTGAAATGGGGATTGATCTGACGAGTAGGTGATGGCTCAAAAATTAGAATTTGGGAAGACAATTGGGTGCGCTCTTTGAATGCAAAGCACCTTTTAATTCCGAATTTTTTGGATAAGAATGCACGGGTTAGTAAACTCATTGATCATGATTTAAAGCGGTCGAATCAATCCCTTCTTAATCAGCTTTTTCTTCCCTTAGAAGTGGATGAGATTTTGAAAATTCCACTCAGTTTTCGGTCTCTAAAGTGACTTCTTGTATTAGCATTTAAGTGACCTGTTGTATTGGCCTTTCTCTAAGACTGGTTGTTATGAAGCCAAGTCTGGATATTTCCTTGCGGTTCAGATTTGTCACGCACGGTCCATGACTGCGTCCTCTTCAGGTGTAGCTTCTAGACTGTGGAAGTTTATTTGGACACTTTCTTTGTCCCCAAAACTGAAGCATTTTGCTTGGTGAGTTTTACCATATATTTTGCCCTGTTATGTTAATTTGAATCGACATGGAATTACTTTGCGCAATGTTTGCGTGTTTTGTCAACAGGGTGAAGAAAACTTGACCATGTGCTTATGTGTTGTGAACGGGTTAGGGGGTTATGGCTCTCTTCTCCACTTGGCCTATGTAGTGATGCCTATATGAGATGGACAATTGCTGAATGGTGGAGCTATCTTCGTGATTTACAGACGAAACAACAATTTGAGATGTTGGTATCCATTATGTGGAGCATTTGGAATGAAAGAAATCTTCGAATTTATCATGGTACTACTGCCCAGCTGTTGGAAGTCATTGATAGAGGTTTAAGAATGATGAGTAATTGTCTAGAATTTCCTGGTATTGTTTTGGTGGAAATGGTCAAAATGCAGGCTCGCTGGTGCCACCCATTATCTGGTTTTTATAAGGTAAATTGTGATGCTATGTTTAAGGAGGGACAGGCTGCTTTTGGGATAATTATTCGGAGAGAGAATGGTGAAGTGATGTTGTCTGCTGGGAGAAATAGAGGACACTGTGCTAATGTAGAAGTAGCAGAAGGATTGGCTATTTTATTTGGTGTGCAATGGGCGAAGGAGGTTGGTTTTCATCAAGTGTTGGTGAAATTTGATTCCTTATGTTTTATTAACAGATTACGATCCCAACAATCTGCTTTGGCCCTGCAAATCTGGTTGTTGAGGATATCCTTGTTGTGTCCAGTCCATTTGTTTTTATTGAGTTCAATCATGTTCATCGGGAGGCCAGTGTGCTTGCTCATCAGTTAGTAATATGGGCTTCTTCTCTTCATGCTGATACTCTTATTGTAGAAGATGTACCTAGTTCTTTTGCCTCTTTGGTTGTTAACGGCTTTCTTGCTATTCAATGAAGCTCTCTTGAGCTCTTTTGTCCAAGAAAAAAAAAAAAAATTGATCTCTAAATCTGAAGTAGAAGAAATTTGGTTAAATTAGGTGATTCGGCCGACTTGAATTAAGTTTATGCGAATTTAGCTTTTAAATTTAAAATTATATTATTAAATTATAATAATTATTTATTTTTATTTTTAAATGAATTTATTCTATTTTTATAATACAACTTTCAATTTTAGAAATAATAAATTATTATAAAAATTATTATTTTAGAACTTTATGAGTTTTTAAAAATAATAAATTATTTTAGAAAATTGAGAGTGATTTATTAAAATTTATTTTCTTAGATGACTAAAACTTATTATATTAGTATTGAATTGTTATTATTTCAATGTATATATTTTTTTATGTAATAAGATAATATTTATTTTTTTAAAATAATTAAAATATTTAATGTTTGCAATTATTATATGTGGATAAATTTTTTTACTTGTAAATCTTTATTTACAAAAAATTTTTATCTATTACTAAACTCATATATATTTATAATATATATATATATATATATATATATATATATAATATTAAATTATTAATTAAACCAAACTCTAATTCGATTTTAGTTCAATATATCAAAGACCAAGTCAGATTTTAAAACTTTGATTGAGATAATTTATAAATCATTTGATATTAACTCAAAAAGTACTTGAGATTCACTCGATATTATTGATTTCAATTCGAATTTGAGTTATTTGAATAATTTTTCTAATCAAGTTCAAGTATTAAAAGACCTGACTTGAGAGTTTTACAAAATTAAACAAATTTCAAATATTTTGAGTATTTTATCGTGTTAAATTCGATCTTAAAAAACTAAAATTTGATCTAGCTTAAATTAATCTTATGAGTTTTATAATTGAACTCAAATTGACTCGATTCAATTACACCTTTAGACCTTATGGCTAATTATATCTAAGTTAAGACTATATAATCCTGACGGGGCAAGATTTGATGTAAACTTGACTAAATCATGATACAACTAGAGTTGATCGCGTTTGATTTTGGACCGGTTATTCATAAATATTCAAAATCGACAAAATGAATAATTTTAAATATCAATCCAATTTAGTTAAATTTTAGATTTTAGTTCTATATTTTATAAAATTATTCATTTACTCATATTTATTATATAATTATAAATTATAAATATAAAGTTAATTGATAAATAGCTTTCATAATTAAGTATTAAAAATTGTAATTAACTAATATTTAATCATTTTTATTTTTCTTGTGATATTTATTTAAGGATATATAACTTATATATATTGTATATATCTTATATTATTTGAAAATATTTTAAATAAATTTATGCATATATATGTGACTTGAAATATATTTACACACACACGTGTGTGTGTATATATATATATATATATATATATATCTTATATTTTGTGTGTATAATATATATTTCGATTAAATTTGGTTCGATACAATTTGAATATTTTTTATTATTTTCTTTTTCAATTATTTTTGTAATTTAATTTTTTATTTGATTTGGTATACCTATTGCTACTAACTAAGAAAGGTTCATTTTATGCGTATAAGAAATCCTACAAAGTAAATCTTGCCGAGAACATGCCGCAGGAGTGAGGCGTGAGTTGGTCCACAGTGAACTGTAGTCTATGGCATAATTTACTGTATGGGGGCTTGTTCTTATTTGTTTCTAACCGTAACAAGAAGAGATCTTTAGAGCTATTGGTTGTGAAATTTGTAGGTTTTTACTGATTTAGTGTTGCCTGCATACAACTTCATAAACTTATTACGTAGTATCACTCTATATGTATTTTTTTTTTTTTTGCAAATTAATTTCATATGAATTTGTTTTAGATAATTCTTCCGAAATCCTTTTGCTCCATCTAATTATTATATTTGATTGTGGATTCAAGGTTAAGTCTGGTGTTAACCTTTGTCATCTCGATGCTCATTTTAGTGAGAACGGACTTCTGGTACTTTGCATTCCTTGGCTAAAGACAAACATCGTCTTCTTCTTCTT